>CM076570.1:605941250-606118819 GCA_034641835.2 Pinus albicaulis | reverse complement strand
GACATCTATCAAGCTACACCTTGATAGGGAAGCTCCAACTTCCTTATTCTTTCAAAAGAAAAACACTTGCTGAGTTACCTTGGATATAAGCTCTGTTCTGTACTTTCTCTTCTGCTGTTCATCAACTCTTATATTAGACCTGCATCATATCTGCTCAGCCCTTCCTTCTTCTCTTCTTTTCTCCTCAATTCTTCATACTCAGCATTCTCTATATTCACACTCTCTGACCTCTTGCAGCTTTCTTATTTTCTTCAACTATCTTCAATTCTGCCGCACACTCTCTATCCTCTTCTCATTCTCTTTTCATCAAATCACTCCTCTTGGATATTACCCCCTTTTATACAAGATAGCTTCATGACTATTTGTATTCTACTGGGAATTCGAAATGGACAGTCATGTCTCTTTGCCTTCTGCCTTCTCACTCCTTTTATCAGCTTACTCAGAAATTATAACTGTAGGTGTCAATTTTAACATTACAGTGGGAGTTTGTTTTCTCTCGGAGACTTGCCAATGCATCATAAACAATAAAAACAATTAAAACATTTACATTCGAATTACAATGTGAACTCCAGCTCACTCATTTTGTCTCTTGGCTTGCTGCGCATTTGTCTTTTCTCTAACTGTCTCTTTGTCCCTTTCTCTTCTCTGTATGCCTTTCTGTTTATGGCTGCTGCGTAACTCCTGAATTTATGAACTGCATTTTTATTTTAGTTTTATACCAACGCTTTATATATAAATGAATTTGTTGACTGTAATTCAATCCTTTACACGCGGCAAGTGTCTTGTTGATGTGGCGAGTTCCGCAGGCCGGAACATACATATATTACAATTGTATTACATTAATAATCGCCCTCCCGTTAAGCTGAGGCCCGTGGGTCTACAGACCACGCGACATGTTTTAATATGCGACATGTTTTTATGCAACCGCAACCATGTTTTGGGTTTTATATATCTAACAGCAATTATTTTATATAAACAATCGCCCTCCACTTTACCTCCGATGCGATTGACCATGGAACTGAAACATTTGTTAGTCATAATTTATAAGCCCATCGGGTCCGGGCTTCCATCACAATCGCAGGTCTTTAACATATGTTCTGATTGACCAGTGCCGATGCGATTTGACCGTAACTCAAATATGTATTAACCACCGTTTATACACCCATCGGGTCCGGAACTTCAAATAAATGCAATCGGGGCGCATAATAGAAAAATTCCGATTGCGATCAGAACACGGATGCGATTTGCATCTATTAACTCCTGCTTATAACAGGATCGGGTCCGCCATTTCAATCGCAGCGTTTTACAAAAGACATGCGATTGGGAACTCGGATGAGATTAGCAATTAACTGTGGTACATAACTCGATCGGGTCCGGCATTTCAATCGCAGCATTTTACAAAAGACATGCGATTGGGAACTCGGATGCGATTAGCAATTAACTGTGGTACATAACTCGATCGGGTCCGGCATTTCAATCGCAATCGCAACTTTCTGTTGCGATGTTCCGCTGCCCTTGCGATCTCCGATTGCGATTGGGGAGAGGTCCCACCATCTAAAACTTCGTTTTGTGCGCTCCATAATATAACGGACATATATGTATACTTTGCCAAAGGGTTAAGCGATTCCCGGAATATGGTTTATATATTATATGTGCTCCGCCAGTTGGAGAGTGCGATTCCCGGAATATGGTTCTGTATTATATGTGTAACGCCCGGCTGGAGTCTGCGATTCCCGGAATAAGATTCGTGTTATATTATATGTATAACGCTCGCTGGAGTGTGTGATTCCTGGAATTTTGTAACTGCTCTCTGCCTCTGTCTCTGCTTCTGTCACTCTGCCTCTGTCTCTATCTTCCGATAACGGTTCTTCACTGTGCTTCTATGACTGTTACATTTTGACTTTCTTCTTGCTGCCTCTATTGCTTTCGCTGTGCCTCTTTTGCCTTCCTTTGCTACAGTGCTGCCTCTTTTGCCTGAGTGCTGCCGCCTTTGCCTGAGTGCTGCCTCCTTTGCCATCAATGACAATATTTCCAACGGGACAAACTTTTGAGGTTCTGAGGAGATTCCATTTCCTGGGGTCACCTTCAACAGAGACCACATGCCACATTGGCATCTCCTTCCTCGCTCCCATCCCATTCATTCGTTGTGTAATGCTACCGCGTGACTGAAATTGGAGATTAATCTTATCACTCAGAGTCCTCCAAATTTGGTTGAATTTGCAAATTATTTTTGTAGACCATGTTGTCGAAAAAGATCTTTATGGCGGGAACTTTTGAACATGAATTTTTCATTTAATAGCAGTTTGTCCTGGTAACATATGTAAATTTATTCAAAGTATTATCTACGTATTTTAAATGTAAATTTATCTCAAAATAATACAATGAGCTTTACCAAAAAGGTATTATATTAGTGTTAATATTATAGTATATTTTTAAATTGAGTGAGATTTTTTATTTCTCTGAATGTGTTGTCAGGAAACAATTTGATAATTGTGAATTTTTTGGTCATTCACAATTTATTTTGTGATTCTAATAAATCTCAAAACAATTTCAAAATATATAACATAGACAATAGAAAATTAATAGCCTATATATTTTTTATTTATAGGACAATGGGGTCTTTATTAGTATAAGTAAATATCTTTGTAAATTGTTAAAATGTCATTACTTAAATTGCATTATATATGTAAGTATTATTTATGGTTTTAAAGGTTAGTTTAAGTGTTTATGAGTTAAGTGGGTTTTATGGTCTATATTTTTTAAAGATTAAATTTCATAATCATAGTTGTTTTTTTTAATGATTTTTATTTATCTTTATAAAATTACTTATAAAACTTTTATTTTATTCTAAATTATATATAACATTTTCTATTTTGACTTGTATATGCAAGGTTTATGAGATTTCTATATTCAAGGTTGTAATAATTTTTGGAATGTGATTTCATGTTGTTTTATTTTAATTTAGATTTATTTGTATTTATCTCCTCAAAACATGTGAGCCCCATTTGTAAGTTCTTGGTGTAATTTATCTTCTCTAGGATAGAGTTATTGCAATTGAATGTATGTGAATGTGCTCACTCAATATGTATATAAGTATCTCCTCATTTGAGTGCAATGTAGGACAAGTGTAAGATACCCTCCCGGAAGTATCTTAAATTTTCCCTTAAATTTTTTTGGTTTGGTCTCAGTGTTCAGTGTGACATTTTATAAAACAGTTTGTGTGTACTTGGCTATAGATGCACTTTATTAGTTTTAATTTCAAATAGACATACATAGTGGCTAACACATGCCAAATAAATGCTTCAAGAAAATAATATGTTCATTGGACTAAGACCATAAATTCATATATTTCTTATACAAGTATGCATAATCATAACTTGAACATAAATTGTCATTTCATTAACATGGCACATAAATACCGAGTGAGCAAAAGGAGTAGAAGAACCTAGACCATAACTCAGCAATGTGAAATTTAATACATTAAGTGCTTTATAATTTGGTTCCAACAATACAATACTAAGATAAATAGGCTTCCAAATGATTGCATCTTGTTCCCCTTTCATCTAGAAATATCAGTCCATGAAAATATTGTTTATGCTGGCCTCTAAATCAAAAGCAAGTCGACCTCCTCTTTCATGTTCAACATCTATATTGACTGTAAATTCACTTTGGTTCACACAGTGAACAAGTAGGGTAGTTTGTGGTCACTACGGTAGTGGTAATATCTACACCTTCAATTGGAAAATGCAGTCACGGGCTCATGGTCTCTCCCCAACACTCTTCCAACATGAAAGAATGGATCTGACTCTCTGAAGTTATAGTACTTGACCCTCCTTTTTGTTATCATTTCTCTTCCAACAATGAGATATGTACTCGGCTAGCAAGAGAATTCACACTCAGCCCTTGAAATGACACTCCTAACTTAGAAATAAAGAGAAACTCGGCTTGTCTAACAATAGCAGCTTGGTCTCTTTAGTAGTGGGAGATTCGACACAAATACCAAAATTATAAACTAGAAAACCTAGGATAACTCAACCTCTTCAAATGTAACTCGACCCCTTGAACTTATGGTAGAACTTAGCCCTTCAATAGTTTAATCTCTATCTATAAAAATATGATAGAATACTCCACATTAGAAGATAAAATCAACTGATAACACTGCGAACTTACTTCCTTCTACAAAAATATTCTTCTTCTTGAAGCACAATGTCAGAATTTGAGTGATTTCACTCCCAAACTATCTAGGGTGTGTTAGCACATCATACATTTCATGCCAAGAAACTCTCGCAACAGCAACAATGCAAAATTGATAAGTTGCGCCACAAAAGTTTCAAAACTTTCATAGCAGAATGCAATTTTCGTTGCGAAAGTTCCATTTTGGCTAAAATTGGTTTAAAAGGGTCGTTCTCTATCAAGTTAAGGAAAATAATTGTGAGGGTTAAGGATTCGTGATCATTTAGTGAAAGGATAGAGGAATGGCTTTGGGTAAAAATCTTATAATCTTGGCAAATAAAATAAAAAACGATTTGGCTATTAAAGCCAATCTTGCCAAAGCTCGGGTTAATAACATAGATTAATTGTATTATTTTATAAAAAATATTGGCTCTCAAGCCAAATCTCCAAGTCAAATACAAGCTCGAAGGCCAAGTACCAACTTCGAGCAAGCACCATCACACAAGACCAACTATCAAGACTGAGAGCCCTGCGCCCAACCACCAAGCTATCAAGAGTTTGCAAACTTGCGAGAGTGCTATTTGAACATCTAAAGAAATAAATGAGGACTAGAAATCGAATTATCGAGAAAGAGATTAATTATATAATGTCAAGTGTTGCAGAAGCAACACAGAAGGAAATGTCAAAAGAAGAGTTTGTTCAACATCAGAATTCTCTTGTCTCACGAGTTCAGGGCTTGAAAAGAGCGTGTGCTCGCCTATGCAGCAGTTGATACGAGAGCCCTCCACTACGCCTCGGAAACGACGACACGTGTAGCAAAAGCAAGATCCTCTGAAGGGAAAAAGAGAATAGGACCCCCCTAAGCCCGAAATTAATGCCCTGGATCAACATATGCAAGGGAAACAGTTTGATTTATTGCATTCATTGTTGGATTGTGCAAATATTGTCAACCCGAATCCAGAAAGAGCAGGGAAATCTATTTCCTATTTTCATATCATTGCATAGCATCGCATCGCATCATGGGGATCCCACGTAGAGAATAGTGTCTCATTTTTCTGATGCTCTGGCCAAACGTCTCTCCAAGGGTATTGAGGAGAAGCCCCAGTTTCAGTCTAGTGATGAATGCTCTAAATATTTTGAGGATTTAACCCTGGCTTACAAGGCCTTGAATGATGCATGCCCGTATTCAAAATTTTCTCAGTTAACTAGCAATCAAGCGATCCTGGAGTCGATGGACAAGGCAGAGAAAATTCACATATTTGACTTCAGCATTGTTAAGGGTGTAGAAAGCTATATGAGAGAAACAAGAGTGAGTATTTGCAAGTTCAAAGGTTTCATGCCAGGCTGGACCCTTTGAGTGGATCCCACCTCTTTCCTTGAGAGGCCTCTTGGAAGAGATTTGCACTGCATTTCCACATTCAGGTTTCAAAACAAGCTTCAGTCTTGTGGTACAATGCAGTTTCTGTTGAGAGATGTGCATTTTGGCATTGGAGGCTTCCTTTTCCTATCTTGAGGGGCTTGATCCCCAAGATCTTGTACTTATTTATTGCTGATATACATAATACCATGGATCTATCATTTGGCTCACATGTGTTGTGTTGATACTTTCTGCTATTTTTATATTCATTCACTATATTCCTACTTTTCCCATTTGGGAATATTACATATTCCAAATTTTTGGTATATATTTCAGAGATAAACCTCTCTCTAAGGGTCACAACCCCTCTTCTTCTATACAAATTTGTCACATTATTAATGACATACCTTATGGATTGAACATGCTAGGAAACCTCCCTAAATAGGGAATTATACTTCTATTCTAATTTCTTTAAAACAAACCATATCCACCCATAGCAAAAAAGAAAACTCTTTCCTCTATAAGAGACTCGGCTTAGCTCATATGGATCCATAGATTCTAGCCATTTCTTTGACTCAATATTGACCTCAACTTTAGATCTCTACGACCCTCAAAATATGGTTACTTCAGTCAGTATTACACCTGTGACTACTTTTGTTCTGGCCCTAAATTCTAGTGCAAACCCTCCTCCATTTGCGTTGGTATTTATCACAGACCTTGCAACCTAGTAACCAACACAAGGTAGGGTCTCAACCATCTCTACTATTTCAAAATTTGATGCAGACTTCACACAGAAACACCACTGAAATCACATGCCCAAATTCTCTTGAGTCGCCTCTCTTGAGCTTTATCTACCCTAAGAGAACCAACAATATGCCATCCCACTTCCTATCTCGAACCCATTAAGGTATGTGACATTCTTGTGAACCCTCACATGATGATCTTACTCTTGGTGGATGATCATGGCCTCCCTTTAGCAACGCTTACTAAGACCTCTAACTATACCTACTTTAGGACTACATCTCTCCTAGCCTCCTTGATAAAATGAGCTCCTTCTCACTTGATGTTCTTGCCTTCGTAATAAGGCCCCCTTAAATAACTTTTCCTAGCTAGGCCTCTTAAGAACGCTTTATAACTTACGAATTTTATCTACTTAGACCTTAGGAAATATTATTTTTCTGTTTAATTTTATTTTAGATTTTAAACCTCATCTCAGGTCCAAATCCCCTTCGCTTGGTTATTTTCCCACAAAACATTTTGTGGTCAAAATCACACAAACCCATCTCACTAGGCTTGTGGAGTACCTCCCAAGCTACACAATTTAACAACATAGTCTAGTTGTAGTAATCATAACTTGGTCAAGCTCCTATAGTCAAGCGAGGACTTGGTTGGGTTCCCAAGTTGAAAATTAAGTAAGGGTAGTTGTGAGGGCATGATAACTAGGAAGGGTTAGGGAATGCCAAGGAATGAAAAGGTGTGCTAGCACATGTTGGACAATGTCAATTCATGTTGAGGAGTGTTAAGGAGTGTCAAGTTATCACAAGGGAGAACTAGGTAAAAATGCATGGAAATGAACAAATAAGAGTGTGTTCCAGGGAGTCTCACTGAATTCAAGTGTGCCAAGGATGAAGTGTGTTAGAAAAAGTTCATAATAGAATTTGTAAGAGGCTAGCATACGATTGTGATAAGGGGATTGACAAATAAATTTTAAACAAAGAGAGACTTTGTGTTGGGCACAACACTATTTTTGCTTTATCTATTATTTTGATATGACATGTGGCACACTTTGGCCGAATGCTCATGTTTTAAACTATTTTAGACAATTCCATATTGTACATTGTTATGTATAAGTTTTGGGGAACTTGACTTGTGCCAGCCTATATCTTGTGTGTCTTGTGTATCCTATGGTTCTTGAAAACTCTCAGTTAATGCTCTATTGTTTATATGAACTAGACATACATGTGAAATATGCCTATGTAAGCTATGTTTCTTAGTTGTTTTATGGCCATGGCTAGATGTGATTCTTGTCTTGGTAAGTTTTTAAGTGGGAAAAGTTCAGCTTGGACATGACTGGCCCAAGATGAGGTATATGAAGTTCTTAGGTGAACACGACACAATCTACTTGTAGTAGGTGAAATTGATCAAGTTGTTATGGTTGAAGTAGACCAATGTCACATGAAATGTAGTAGCTAAGGACTTGATTGGGTTCCCAAGTCATGAAAAAATGTAAGGATATTTGTGAGGGCATGAGTGCCAAGGCATGCTAGGGAATGCTAACATGTGCCAAATATTTCGAAGGCATGTAAAATATGCTAAGATGTGTCAAGTGCTAAGGCATGTGGATATCTGCAATGGTGTGACATTACATGCCAGGGACTATCAAGGAAACAAAAACGAGAAACAAGTTAAAATCCAAGGAAATGAACACATCATAGGGTTAATAAGTCATCAATTTACATTTTCCAATAGGGGCATGCTATGCACACCAACACTAGGTGGAAATGAGTGTCAAGTGCCAAGTGTTAGTGCATTCTAAGTGCCAAATCATCCTCTGTTACTTCTCTTCTACTTTCCAATAACTGATCTTTAATAATTTTAATATTAAACCATGCCAAAGTATACTGAGGCATCTTAATGAATGCTATACATGATAATGAACATGGCCTCTTTAGACTACATGTCTCTTCACCCCCTTGATCAAATGAGCTCCTTCTCACTTGATGTTATTTCCTTCATCCTAAGAACTCCTTCAATAGTTTTTCCTAGACCTCTTAGGAACCCTCTAGAACTTATGGGTTTTATCCACTTAGACCTTAGGAAATATTAATTTTCCTTTTTAATTTTCTTTTAGATTTTAAACCTCGTCTTGGGTCCAAAATCCCTTTTCTTTGATTCTATTCCCACAAATCCTTTTGTGACCAAACTCACACAAAGCCATCTCACTAGGCTTGTGGAGTACCTCCCAAGCTACACAATTCAACAATATTGTCTATTTGTAGTAACTATAACTTGGTCAAGCTCTTGTAGTCAAGTGAGGGCTTGGTTGGGTTCCCAAGTTGAAAATTAAGCAAGGGTATTTGTGAGGGCATGATAGTTAGGGAGGGTTAGGGCATGTGAAGGAATGAAAAGGCATGCTAACACATGTCGGAAAATGTCAATGCATGCTGAACTAGAGTGTTAGGGAGTGTTGGGGCATATCAATGGATAACTAGGTCAAAATGTATGGAAAGGAACAAATAAGAGTGTTTGCAAGGGAGTGTTAGCCAATTCAAATGTGCCAAGGACAAAGTGTGTTAGGAGAAGTTTAGAATAGGATTTACAGGAGGCAAGCCTACGGTTGTAATAAATGGCTCGACATAGGAGTTTTAGACAAAGGGAGATCACTTTGTGCCATGCACAACATTGTTTTTCCTTTAGTTATTTTTTTTTATTTTAGACGTGGCATACTATGGCTACATGCTCATGTTTTAAACTATTCTAGATAATTACATATTGTACATTTTTGTGTATAAGTTTTGGGGAACTTAGCTCATGTCAGCTTATATCTTGTGTGCCTTGTGAATCTTGTGGTTCTTGCAAACTCTCAGTTAATGTTCTATTGTTTATATGAACTGAACATACATGTGAAATATTGCCTGTGTAAGCTATGTTGCTTAGTTGTTTTATGGCCATGGCTAGATCATGTGATCCTTGTCTTGGTAAATAGTTAAGTGGGACAAGTTGATATTGGACATGAGTGGAATAAGATGAGTTATAGGCAGTTCTTAGGTGAACAAGGCACAATCTACTTGGAGTAGGTGCAATTGGTCAAGTTGTTGCGGTTGAAGCAGGCCAATGTTTTCACATGAACTGCAGTAGCCAAGGAAATTTTTGAAAGGCATGATGTTGTGTAACTAAGTTTTGAAATTTTCTTCCAAGCTTAGATAGGACCATGAGCCTATCATGTTCAATTTTTCAAGGGTGGTGGTGATGACCTGCACTGTGTTGGGATAAGAGATAAATAAGTGTGAATAAATATCATCATATGACTTGCATAAAGGATAGATGTTGGGGTGATTCATAAACTATCATGGATATTTCTCGTGAACAAATGTGTTCATGCATGCTATTCCAATCCCACCAGATATTGCTGATTAGAATGCATGGGAAACCCTTTTAATAATCTTCCATGATGTTGTGTAACTAAGTTTTGAATTTTTTTTCCAAGCTTAGATAGGACCACAAGCCTATCATGTTCAATTTTGAAAGGGTGGTGGTGATGACCTGCACTGTGTCGAGACAAGATATAAATAAGTGTGAAGAAATATCATCATATGACTTGCATAAAGGATATATGCTTGGGTGATTCATAAACTATCATGGATATTTATAGTGAACAAAATGTGTTTTTGTTCCAATCCCACTAGATATTGTTGATTAGAAAGCATGGGAAACCTTTATAATAATATTCCATCATGTTGTGTAACTAAGTTTTGAAATTTTCTTCCAAGCTTAGATAGGACCACAAGCCTATCATGTTCAATTTTGCAAGGGTGGTGGTGATGACCTGCACTGTGTTGGGACAACTAGAGATAAATAAGTGTGAAGAAATACCATCATATGACTTGCATAAAGGATATATGTTGGGGTGATTCGTAAACTATCATGGATATTCCACTAGACAGTTCATCATAATAGAATAGATAAAACTATATTTAAAAATGAATGAATAAGAGTTTGTGACAGGAAGTGTCAGTGAGTTTCGGGTGTGCTAAGGAGGGAGTGACATCAAGGTATGTTAGGCAGTGTTAAGGCATGCTAGAGGCTAGGGAAACATTCCAAGATGTGCCAGGTGCCAAGGTGTGCCAATGCATGCCAGGTTGGAGTGTTTGAGAGTGCCAAGGAAAAACAAGGGAGCACTAGTGTCAAATGCATGGAAATGAATGAATAAGAGTGTGTGACAGGTAGTATCAATGAGTTCTAGGTGTGCTAAGGGGGGAGTTTAAAGGTATGCAAGTTAGTTCCAAGGAATGCTAAAGTGCCAGGGCAACATGCTATGATGTGCCAAATGCTAGGGTGTGTTAATGCATGCTAGGAAGTGCCATGGAAACACAAGGGAGAACTAGTTCAAAATGCATGGTAATGAACGAATAAGAGTGTCTGATAGGGAGTGTCAAGTGTGATAAGGAGGGAGTAGCAAGGTTACATGTTATGAAATTCCAAGGTATGCTAGAGTTCCAGGGCATGTCAAGGAGTGTTAGTGTGCAAACCCTTCTTCATTATATTACAAACTAAAATACAACAGGCTAGAGCTCTTGTACCATGGATCATGATTCTTTCCAATCACACTGATACAAGGAATAAAACTAGGAATTGGTGTTAATCCTTTGACAACCAATCTATCATGAACAAGACAACACTTAACCTACTTGTTGATGGTGGCCACACACAACCCTTTCAGTCCACAAGTTTAATGACAGCACCACAAGTTTAATGTTTGGATAACAAGGGGCCACCCCCCTGTCTAACACTTTTGATGGGTCCCATGCATCATTATGGCACTCATGGACCCCAATATGCCTCCTAGAAGGCCCTAAGACATCAATTGACCTCTTATGAGGCTTATTATTCCATGTATGAGATAGTTTTGTGGGATTGTCACCAAAATTTAGGGTTACTTGCATATTATTTTAAGTTTAGGGGCTAATGTAGGCCCATAAGCTAATTTGATCAACTCCTAATCAATGTATAAATATGAGTTATTTGGATTAATTTGTATCATCACTTGACTTGGGATCTCTCTATCTTTAGAGAACTTCACATTTTTCCTTGGAGGACTATTTTGGATGATGGATGCATTTTGATGTATGGATTTGGGCTAATTTTATCTTGGAGATTTGTTTTTGCAAATGTGAAGCTGGTTGGATATACTCTCTAACATTGTGAGTGAAAATTTATCTCTATTCTTCTTGGTGTTGCATACTATTGAATTTCGCTATAACTAGGGCTAGTTGCTGCATGATGGAAATGTGGAATTATGTGTCTATTTAGCTTATTTTATGTATGCGACATTTTTGGATGAATGAAATATCTTAGAGATCATTTTATCTCAATAAAATTGCACCACTTGTATGACGTATAAATGCTTGAAGGTCACTTTTCGTTTTCCTCTAACATTGGACGAAGTCGACTTTCTGGGCCTCCTTGATCAAGAAACCGAATTATTGTTCATTATCACCCCTGACTCCATATCCCCAAGTGAATTATGCACTAGTACCTTAAAAAGGGTGATGATCCCCCCCCCCCCTTTTTCACAATTTTCCATTTTTCCCTAGGTCTAGCCCCATTAGGTCACCTAGGGCATCAATTTACCAAGAATATAGCCAGAGGAAAACTTTTATCTCCTAGAGGAAACTGCATTGGTGGGTCCCCTCACTCTCCTCATAATTTGGGCCAATTCCAATGATGGAATATTCAGATACCTCAAACCCTATCTCTAGGATCAAGTTTTGCATAGGTGTTCCCAAGGCTAGAACCTAGTAGGATCAATTTGACCCATCGAAGTAAAAAATCTTACCTGATCCTTTCCCCTCACATTGTCCAAGATAGGAACATCATTGGTTGTTAAATTCCATCCCCGAACCTGGGTTGGGTCCACTTGGCCCCATGTGGTCCCATTTGGTGTCGAAGGCTTTTCATCAAGGACCATTTGGGAATCCAAGTTCCCAAAGGATTTTAGGGATTGGTAACTTCCTTCATAAGTCTTATTCTTCTCCCTCAACCCTTCAATCCCCCTCCTCTCTCCCAGCTAGAAGATCAAGTCCCTTGCTTAAAAGGCAAGCATGTTCCACTCTTTATTCTATCTTAGGGAAAGGGCTTCTAGGGTCACTTACCACCTATTCATTGACCTATAATATAAAAGTGACTTCCTAAACTATAGAGACTCCTCCCATCGGTGAAATTTCATGAAGAGCAAGGAGCCTTAGCTGTGGTGACAATGGGCTAAGCCTCCACTGTTTCCCTTGTCCTAGTCGTTGCCCTCTTAGGAACCCCTTTTAGGTCCACTACTATTTTGAGTGGTAACAAGTTGTTCACAACTCCATTTGTGAACAACTCTTTGGTATGCCCACTTTTCCATACTATGGCTCCAAGATGAGAAGTCTAGGGCTATGGAGGTTGCCCTTCTTCTCACTGAATTAATCCTCTACAATATAGTGAACTAGGGCTAGTTGGTTGGCCCACTTGACTGCTACTTTATTCCTTCAAAGTCTGCACATCCTTAGGCCCTATACACCTGCCCTTCTACCAATCTTGTTTTCCTTCACAAGTACAAGAGTTAGGGCTCTTCTTTGATAGTCACCTAACAACCCTCCAACTATACTTGGACCAGCATAAATCTGCCCAACCACAGTCAATTATTTTTACTGATCTAGGGCTCACAATATTGTCTTCATCTAGGGCTCTTCAAATCTTCCACCTAACAATGGTTTGAGTCCTCTCAAAAACATTTTTCTTGTGTATCGAAAATTTGATCTTCGTTGTCCAATATCTGAATAAATCTGAACTACTCCTCTTATCATCCTTCTAACAATCTGTAGATGACTGAACTAGGGTCACAAATCAACCACTAATATTCCATTGACTAATTTTTTATAGGTTTCTTCAAATATCTATCTAAAATTCCATGGATAGTCCACCAAATCAACTCCTCTACATGTCAATCCATTCTTCACTTGGCACATTTCTTCTGCATGCTCAATCTTCTGCTCAGGTTCCACCCTCCTTTGGATCTGTTATCTCCACACATACTGAATCTACAAACCATCTTCTAGATCTGCAGTCTATATTTCAGAAATAAACCTCTCTTTAAGGGTCACAACTTCTCTTCTTCTACGCAATTTTTTCACAGTCTTAAGGGCATACCATATGAACTAACATGCTAGGAAATTGTCCTAACTAGGGCACTATACTTATGTACTTCTAATTGTTGTAGAACAAACCCTATCCACCCATAGAAAAAACCATGACTCTTGCCTCCATAAGAGACTCGACCTAGCTCATATGGATCCATATATTTTGGGCATTTCTTTGACTGAATCTTGACATGAACTTCAGATCTCAATGTTGACCCTCAAACTAGGGTTAGCTCAGCCAATATTACGCTTGTGTCTACTTCTGTCTTGGCTCTAAATTACAATGAAAGCCCTCCTCCATTTATGTTTGTCTTTATAACCACTGCAAGACAATATCGTATCAACCCTCTCTTCTATTTCATGTAGAAAATCTAACCAACGGGATTCAATCTGATCTTGTAATGTACTAAAACAAGATATTGAATCCTTCCTACAATTTGCAGAAACAAAACACGATCGCACAATCACATATAAGTAAGAGAAAGAAATTATCAATCACACAAAAAAAGATTTATCTGGGGAAATCAACTGCTCAAAACCCCTCTATCTCTATTGTGTATTAAGTCAAGGAATTTTTCATGCAACACTTATATATGGTTGTTTTCACCTGCAAATCCTAAAATTGAATAGCCTTCGAACAATTGAATCAATATAATGCATTTTTCATTAGATTCTTCTGACTACTGCTAGCTACTGCACCTATCTACTGGACTCTTCGTGCTGCTGCTAGCATATGCATTCATGCCCTTCGCACTATTGCCAACTCTGATCTGTGCTCCAGTATCTGACATCTGTCACTCTGATTTTTGTCTTCCTGACATCTAACTACATCAATCTAACTAATCCTTCCTGCTATTGTTGTACTGTGGACTCCTCATAGCTAGGTTCGATCCATGAGACACACCATCACCATCTCAATGGACCCTACCCAAATTTCTTATCTTGGGATTATGTATACACATCACCGTACCTTTCACCTGGAGGTATGGTTGCATGTGTTCCCTCTGCCCATCTGGATCAAAATTTACCCCTCATGGAGGTCTCTACTTGAGTGGACAATTCCACTCAGTCTCCTCTCTTCTTCTCCAATTGTGGCTGGTCCACAACGTTTTGAAATTGTTTCTAAGGCTGCATGTTGAGAGGTAATTTGTACTCCCTCTCAACAGCCAAGTCTCTAACCTCTGCTTTGCTCCTCAAATTTGTGCATGCATCTCGTACCTCAAGTGCATATAGGTTCTTGACTCGCGCACATTGTAATTGTCCTGCCATTACAAAAGTTTCTAAAAAATAGTTGATTTTAAATCAATGATATCTCCCTCATCTGAGCTCTGAATTGATTTTCCATTTTGGTAGTTTTTCGCAAGGAATCCAATTTATATGCTTTTTTTTTTTACACCAAAATATTCAGATATTCTCTGCAAACTCGCCACCCAAAAAATTATTGCTTTGATACCATGTATAAAATCTAACCAACGGGATTCAATCTAATCATGTAATGTACTAAAAAAAGATGTTGAATCCTTCCTACAATTTTCAGAAACAAAACATGATCTCACAATCACATATAAGTAAGAGAAATAAATTATCAATCACACAACACAAGATGTATCTGGGAAAGAAACTGCTCAAAACCCCTCTATCTCTATTGTGTATTAATTCAAGGAATCATGAAAAAATACAATGATTAATCTCTCATGAGATTCTCCAGCACTCTCCCAATTGTCTCTCGTTGATCTAGGAACACTTGGTTTAGTACTTAGCCAATTCTCAGCCTTCCTTCATCCTGCCTTACTCATGCAATTCCTAGGGAATTAGCTCCCTATTAATTAGGAAAATCAATCTTCCTTGATTGCGCAATCCATCGTGGCATCCCAATGAATTTTTAATTGCACATGGGAAATTTAGTATAAATACAGTTGATAGTTATGTTTCCTTTAACCTCTGTCTCAACTGGGGCTTCCTCAGAACTGACATGCATGCCACTATTAATAGTGAACTATCAGTTATCTAATTGATCACTCATTGTGAATTAAATCTAGTTTAATTCATTGGTCGACCTCTCTCTAGCTCATCAATTAGTTAAAACGATTTAAACTGATTTTAACTCATTTAATTGAGTTAAATCATTCGCACTTGCACCCCACAAATGCATCGACTACAAATGGACTCCAAAAATATTAGATTAATACCTCCGCATGCCTCATCTTAGACCCTCAACTCGAATTTGTTGAGCTAACTTAGTCATCATGACTTAGTTAACTGACACAAGTTGTTATGAGATGAAATTGCAATTTATTTAAGGGAAAAATAAATTAGATGCCCCACATTCCTCACTCCCGGTGCGTCAAAATTCCTCACCAGTGTGGGTGCATTTTTTTTTGTCCTTTCCGGTTTCCAATTTAAATTTTTCTTGTTGTAAATTTCAACATTTCATAATTTGATGCGGCCTTCACACAAAGACATCATTGAAATCACATGCCCAGATTGTCATGAGAAACCTCTCTTAAGCTCGATCTGTCATAAGAGAACCAACAATATTCCATCCTACTTCCTAGCTTGAACCGACCATTAAGGTATGCAACATTCTTGTGAACCCTCACATGATGATCTTGCTCTTGGAGGATGATCATGGCCTCCCTTAAGCAACCCTTACTCAACCTACTTTAGGACTACATCTCTCTTTTCCCCCTTGATCAAATGAGATCCTTCTCACTTGATGTTCTTTCCTTCACCCTAAGGCCTCCTTAAATAATTTTTCCTAGACCTATTAGGAACCCTCTAGAACTTTCTGGTTTTATCCACTTATACATTAGAAAATATTAATTTTCCTTTTTAATTTTCTGTTATATTTTAAACCCCATCTTTGGTCCAAAATCCCTTTGCTTGGCTTCTTTGCCCACAAATCCTTTTGTGAATAAACTCACACAAACCCATCTCACTAGGCTTGTGGAGTACCTCCCAAGCTACACAATTCAACAACATCATCTATTTGTAGTAACAATAACTTGGTCAAGCTCTTGTAGTCAAGCGAGGGCTTGGTTGGGTTCCCAAGTTTCAAATTAAGTAAGGGTAGTTGTGAGGGCATGATAGCCAAGGAGGGTCAGGGCATGCACATTAGGAATGAAAAGGCATGCTAACACATGTTGGACAATGTCAATGCATGTTGAAGATTTTTAGGGAGTGTCGGGGCATATTAAGGGATAACTAGGTCAAAATGCATGGAAATGAATGAATAAGAGTGTGTGACAGGGAGTGTGAGCGAATTCAAGTGTGCTAAGGACGAAGTATGTTAGGAGAAGTTCAGAATAGGATTTATAGGAGGCAAGCGTATGTTTGTTATATGGGGCTCGACATAGTAGTTTTAGACAAAGGGAGATCACTTTGTGCTAGGCACAACATTGTTTTGCCTTTAGTTTTTTTTTTATATGAGGTGTGGCACACTTTGGCTACATGCTCATGTTTTAAACTATTCTAGATAATTGCATATTGTACATTGTTGTGTATAAGTTTTGGGGCACTTGAATTTTGTCAGCTTATATCTTGTGTGCCTTGTGCATCTTGTGGTTCTTGCAAACTCTCAGTTAATGTTATACTATTTATACCAACTGAGCATACATGTGAAATATTTCCTATGTAAGCTATGTTGCTTAGTTGTTTTATGGCCATGGCTAGATCATGTTATCCTTGTCTTGGTAACTATTCAAGTGGGACAAGTTGAGCTTGGACATGAGTGGCATAATATGAGTTATAGGCAGTTCTTAGGTGTACAAGGCACAATCTACTTGCAGTTGGTGCAATTGGTCAATTTTTTGTGATTGAAGCAAGCCAATATTGTCACATGAACTGCAGTAGCTAAGGAATTGATTGGGTTCCCATGTCATGAAAAAATGTAAAGGCTAGTTGTGAGGACATGAGTGCCAAGGCGTGCTAGGGAATGCTAATATGTATCAGATCGTGCGAAGGCATGTCAAACATGCTAATATGTGCCAAGTGATAAGGCATGCCAAGATGTGCAAGGGTGTGTCAATGTGTGCCAGGGACATTCAAGGAAAAAAAATGGAGAAACAAGTTAAACTACAAGAAAATGAACACACAAGAGGGTTAATAAGTATCAATTTACCTTTTCCAAGAGGGGCATGCTAGGCACACCAACACTAGGCACCAATAGGTGCCAAGTGAAAAGTATTAGTGCATTCTAAGTGCCAAGTCTTCATTTGTTGCTTCTCATCTACTTTCCAACAGTTAATCTCAAATAAATTTAATATTAAACCATGCCAAATTATACCAAGGGATGTCAACTTATTCCATACATGCTAATAAGTTCCAAGTGCCAACATGTGCCAAGTGCCAATATGTGTCACAGAGTGTTATGCATGCTATGAAGTGGAAGGGCATGTTGAAGAGTGATAAGGTGTTCTAGAGAGTGCTAATGCATGTTGAGGAGTGTTAAGGAGTACTAGTACAAAAAATTAAGGGAGCACTAGGTCAAAATTCATGGAAGTTAGTGAATACAAGGAATGTGTGCTAGGGACTAGTGTTAATGAGTGCTAGTTGTCATTGCCAAGGAGGGAGTGACAAGGTATGATAAGGATTGGTAAGGCATGCTAGGGAATATCAAGACATGTAAATAAGTCTCAAAGTCTTTTTAGGAGTTCCAGGGTGTGCTAATTATATGTGCCAAATAGTGCCAATACATGACAGGTGCTAAGGATGTGCTGGGTGCTAGGGTATGTCAATATGTGTCAAGAATTTTCAAGGAAACAAAAGGAAGAACCAATAAGAGGGTTAATAAGTTGGGACTTTATCTTTTTCAAAAGGGGCATGCTAACCATACTAATAATAGGTCCCAATAAATGCCAAGTGGCAGTGTGTGCCAAGTGCTAATGTATGTCAATGCATTCAACCAAGGTGTTCCACGACATGTTAGGGACTACATGCATGCCAACACATGCTAGGAGAGTTCTATGTTGTGATAGCGCATGCCACCATGTGCTTGGGTGTCAGTGTAATGGCAAGATGTTCTAGGTATAAAGATGTTCCAAGACATGCGAGGTTATAAAATATGTTAGTGTGTGCCAAAGCATTAATTTAAGGTGTGCCCGGATTGTTAAGAAGTGTTAGGTATTTCTCATTAATAGAATTGATAGAGCTTGATTATGTATTAAATAATATATTTCCTACACACACTAGTGGGACTTTATCTAAAGGTAATTTTCTAGATAATAAACTTAATAGATATGAATAATGTGTTGACTCATAGGAAAACTCTATTCGACTAGTCATTATTTGAGGAAAATGATACACACTAATTACTTCTTAAAAAATTGATTGAATCTAACGATTATGGCCTTGGACATATTGTAAAAAATACTCTGCAATAATGGTATTAAATCCGTATCTTTTGACAAAAAAATATATTAACAAGAACATAACGTTATCAAAAACTCATTGGAATGATCAATGGTGACGAACATTTTTTGACCGTCACCAAAAGTAACAAAAATAGCATTGGTGAGGTTTATTAAAAGTTTGTCACTAGAAGTGTCACTAAAGACAAAATTAGTGATGGGCCTTTAACGACCCTCACCAAAAGTGTCATTGAAAATGGCTTTGGTGACGGACCTTAAAGGACCATCACTATATACACTTACAACGACGCTTTTTTAAGGACCGTCACCATATGTGACATTGGTGATGGACCTTAAAGGTCCGTCACAAGCATGACCCTCACCAATGTCCTTTTTTCTTGTAGTGGTAGGTTTTAACCTTGAACAAGAATTATCTACACACGAATCTTATAACAGAAAATAAACAATAGCGAGAGCATAAAACATAAAACAGATAAACACAGAGATTTTCCCCTGGATCCCAAATCGAGACGACCAAATTGATTTTTCATTATATTCCTTTTAGTGTTACAACACATAAATATACATGCCAAAGCATACATAAACCCCAATCCATTAACCTTGGATTAGAACATAACTGTAGTTCCCTTGACCGAATCTACAAAATACCAGCGGTCGAAAACCATCGTACCCCAAAACCATGTGCAAACTCATGCAAAAAACATGGGTGGGTCCGCATATGAGTGGGACCGCATACCAAAAAAAATTTCTCTGAGGTGCTGCCACCCCCCTGTGACCCCCCTGCTGCGCCCAGCACAACGTACAGTGCATGGGGCTAGTCGTGGAAAGAATATAACACATACCTAACAAGATGAAGGGGAATATTTCAGGCTTCCAAAATGTTTTGTGTGCTCAAGGGAGAGAAGGAGGGATTGGGGCGCACTCCTAAAGACTAAAGGATAGAGGCTTTAGGCCTTCTGGCTGCACTCATGTGCTCAGGAGGCCTAGGAGTGTGCATGGAGCAAGTCTGAAGGCTAAAGGAATAAAATTTGTGCCTTCAAAGTGTGTTCATGTGCTCAAGGGGTAAATATGGCGCATGGAACACTATGGAAGGTTGAAGGGTGAAGCTTAAGGCCTTCAGGATGTGCTTATGCACTCAAGGAGGGTGCATTCCTTCGGGTTGAAGGAGTGCACTCAAAGGAAGACTTGGTTTTTCAAAGGGTGCAGTTAAGAACAAGGAATTGGAAAGAGCTTAAGGAGTGTGCTATATGCTCTTAGAGGGTGTAGGGCACACTTACGAACAACGAAGGATTTATGCTTGAGGCTTGAGAGTGCGCTTTTTCTGCTCCTAGCCTCGACGGGTTCATTTTACAACTGAAATTTGTCTAAGTCTAGGATATAGAGCAAGGGATGAACAAGATGAGTTCAGACATAAAACCATGTGTTACACATACCAACTCATCGAGAAAACTTAGAAAAACTTGAACAAGGATAATTATGCATCAAAACACCACTTCACATACATTCCCAAAGTACAACAAACGTGTAGAAATTTATAAAAACAATAATGTATTTCTAGATTCTCCTGATCTAACAAATTAATCTTATGTTAAATACAGAATCCTTCCACTTAATTCTTTGTGGAAATTAAATCGCCAATTGCAAAACACATATGAAGAAAAATCAATTGCACATAAACAAGATGTTTTATTGGGAAAGCTTAAAGCTAAAAACCCCAACTATCATATATTATGTATATCAATGGATCATGAAACTATATCATATATCTCATACAAATCTCAGCTCATAGAGCTCTCAGTACAATATACAATCGTCTCACATTGTCTTACAAAAATTTGCACCTCCATGCACCAATTTCTTGCCTCCTAACAACTTGCCTCCACTACGCAATCCCTAATAAAGAAGAACCCTGAATGAATTCGACCTTTCCTTGCCTTTACTTCACAATACTCATAGGCATCTCCAATGTGTGTGTGGATGCATTTAATGGATCACTATAGTCACAACTGATAGTCCATCTCACCCTTTCACCTATCTCTCCACAGGGTCTCCACTGGATCTGACATGCAAGTAGTTAACTATTGTATTTCTTTAGTTGCAAGTAAGACACTACTTGTGAATTAATTAAATAATTAATTCACACATCTATCACTAGTGTATGTTCAGTTACAACTAGCAAAACTGAGTTTAACTCTCTGAACTAAGTTAAACTAAATAACAACTCCCATAACTACTCTTCCAACTCTGCCACAATCAGTTCTAATGAAGTCCACCATGCATGAGACACCAACCAACCTTAGAATTCAAAATTCCTTCAATCAACTGGTTTGCCACATCATTTAACTGAAATCAAGTGCTCCAAGAGAATAAGTTACTATTTATTGTCTCATTATTATTAAGGGCTAATAATAATCGACATGCATTCTAATTTTAGACAGACGATCTATAAATAGACTTTGCCCATACATATAAAAATAGAAACTCATATAAAAATAGATTTTTCTCAACCATCTAGAATCAGCCTCCTGCTAATTTTAGATTTTTCTCATCATGTCTATGTTTAGACATACACCTAAAAATAGCCTGTGTGAGCCCCACCTAGTTTAGGTGATTATTTTTCACTAGGATCAAGGATTATGTTTCTGGACGCCTCCTTCACTGTTTCTTGTTGCAATATTCAACACTCCCTCTCAACAAAAAAGGATTGTCTTTGCATGCACCCTACAACTCCATGCATCTGCCCTGCAATACTTGCATGAAACACTTCCGAAACTGAATAGCCTTCAAAAAACTCAATCAGTCTAATGCATTTATCATCAAAGTCTTTTGACTTCTGCTTAGCTACTGCATATGTCTTCAGAAACCATTGTGTTTTTGAACTCTGCACCCATGCACTCTTCACTTGTTGTCAACTTTGATCAGTGCTCCAGTATCTGACACTGTCACTTTGATCTAACTGCATCAATCCAACTGATCATGCTACTTCTACTCTATGGGCTCCTCGTAGCCAGGTTCAATTCATGAGATCCACACCATCTCAATGAATCCTGCCCAGAAATTCCTTCTTAGGATTACTCATGCATGTCGCCCCACCTCTCACCTGGTAGTATACTTGCATGCACTCCCTCTGCCCATCCGGCTCAAAATTTCTCTGCATGAGTGGTTGCTCCCACTCCATGATCCTCATCTTGTGGTTGCTCCAGATCCCGAGGTTCACTCTTACCTGCATTCAAATCCTGCTCCCTCTCAAGCTTCAATTGCATGTCTTCCTTGCACTTCCCAATAGTAGGAAGCTCCGTAGAAATCCCATTTACTTCAAGTCTATAGAGATTATTAACTCGAACCCCAACCTTCTTGGCTTGCCCTGTTGCTTTGTGTCACAGGAAAAAATTTCCTTCACTAAAGACAACATCATAGCCTCTATCCTCTAACATTGCAACTGAGATTAAATTATTCTTTAAACCTGGAACATGCATAACATATTTTAAATGAAAGAGTCTACATGACACCCTCTAAAATGTAATCGTACCAAAGTCAGTCAAACTGTATATTCCATCGTCGCCCAACTCAACATGCATCTGGAGATCTTTCTCCACCAAGTCACTGAACAATTTCTCATCTCCCGTCAAGTGAAAGGAAGTAACACTATCAAAGAAAAACCCTTATCCCAATGCACTAGACACCATGCATGTGATAAATGAGAATTCAAGCTAAAATTGCGAGGCAAGAGCCTCACCAGCTGCAGCTCTAGCAGCCATCTTGTTCTTCTTCTTATGTGGACAATTTGTGGCAATATGTCCAAACTCGTGACAGTGAAAACACTTCACTTTGTACATGTTGTGCTCCTTGCCATCTTCTCCGGCCTCATATCTAGAATGGAATTTATTCCCATTCTTCTTCTTCGCCTTGGTAGCCAAAGCAAAGTCCTCTTCATCATCATGCTTTTATGAAGTTCCATCCCTGGTGGTCCACGTTATCTCCTCCTGCACTAGATGTTAGTATGAATCTTTCGTCATAAAATATCACTTTAGCTACGCATAAAAAATAGCCCTAACATCGATTATGGCTGCAAAATATCTTTAAGTCTGCTGCACAAATCCAGATCTAAGCACAAAATACATTAAGCATATAAAACACAATATGGCTCCATGCATCCAATAGACAAGACAAGAACAATGTATTTAAAAGAACGTTTTATATTATATTAAAGAATGGGGCACCTGAGAGGAAAAAAAGAAAGGTGTTTTCCGATTCTCCTCAATGGAATGGGTTCTTGAAATTCCTTAGTGTTTCAGATCTAAAATTCCTCTCTCTTATTGTGGTAGAAAACCCTGACAAACATAGAACTCAATGGGAGCTCACAAAGCAAAAATGGAAAATGGTGACCAAGAGTAGATCCAGTGTGATCTAATGCAATGAAGGTGACTAATGAATGGGGAAAACCCTTCTATTTATAACAAAATATTGGGGTGTTCTAGAACTCGGTGCATGAATAAAATATTATTAATCAAATTCTAGAATCACCCTTTAGGAATATTTTATTATATTTGTTGGAGGGAAAAGGTCTTTTGACTTGGGTCAATTCTTTTATTTATAAACAATAAAAAAATAAATGATTTATTTATTATTTTAGGGAGATGGTGGGAATATAATTAAATAAATAATGATTTATTTAATTATTTAGAAATGATTTAGTCAAATTTAACTAGGAATATTATTAAATAATGATTTGAATAACTTATTCCTAGGAAATAATTAAATAAATAATGATTTATTTAATCAATTTCCTTGTTTTGGGTTAAATATGACTAGGAAATATGGACAAATGTTATTTTATATGGTGAAAGCAATTTTACTTAGGGTAAAATTGGTCTTACATGGTGTACTTGGGTTCATCTAATGATAATGGGTTAGATGACCAAAAAAATGGTGTAACAGATTGCCCCCCAACGTATGAGTGTTAGGAGAAAATCATATGAACGAAGTACATTGTAAGAACTCAATCACTAGGCATAAAGAGGGAAGTGAGAGAGAGGAATGTAAGGTAGTCTAATGTGCGAAAGGACTAGACCCGGAGGAGACGAGACTTACAGGTGCAAAAAGTCTCTAGGTGATGAAGTAGTACCAGTGTGAAAGGCGGCGGGGGAGGCATACCTATGCCCGCCGATATAATAGTACAAAGAATAAGGCGCCCGGAAAACCACGGAACACAATAATGAAGCATGTGCTGACCTAAACATGAGCCAGATAAAAATTATGAATCCCACGTACATGTGATGCATGGAATAACCTTCATGACTTATACAAGAAGATTTTAGTACATGAGGTACAAATATACCCAAATGCCCCCTACACACGGGGAAGGGCTCACAAAATCTGACTGATATATGAAAATCGAAGAGGTGTTGTGAGCGGTTGAGGCCGATATCATAAAATGAGAGGAGTTGCATCAAGGCGGGAAATGAAGAAGTCATCCGGGCATGTGGGGGGCTACCTGCAGGGCCACCCCCTCATGAGGGTTGAGACATCTCACACATGCCCGGGAATCACCAATAGCTGTTGTTGCATCACTGGACCATCAAGTGTATAGATCACGATCATGCTGATAAGAGCTCGAACCAAGGTACATTGCCCCCTAGACCTGGCTTCTGGAGTAAATGAGCTGATGTCGACAGAAGTAGGTCCGCCATAGGTGAGGCAATAAGGGAACCCTAACTAAGGCACGAGGGAAAATAGTAGAGTGACGAACAGATAGACACTAATGATGATGATGAAATGGGGGATGATCCAAAGGGGATCATAAACAAAACATGAGTACAAAATGTTATCTCATGACGGAGATTGACACGAACAGGAATGATTATAGAGGCAAGGTGGTGCCCCCAATGACATGTGTTGTAAGTGAGAAAATCCGATTTTTAGGGGAGGTGAAGTAAGAATTCGTGGACAACAGGTGTCCTGGTGAAGTAGCGAAATGCAAAACAAATAGATGCTAGCTATTTAGAAGAAAATAAAACACGCATTTCGAATGGGAAATGCTAAGGGTAATATCTCTTAAGATAGAGTGCATTGCGAGGATTAGGAAGGATGTGGCCTTCAAAGTCCTCTAAAATATATGCCCCCTTACCAAGGTATTTACTGATAATGTAAGGACCTAGCCATAATGAGTCGAATTTCCCATGACCGAGGGTGTCATGGGCCTGGTCATATACTAGAACAAGGTCAACTTCATGGAAGGTACGAGGGTGGACTTTTCGGTCATACTGAGATTTGGTGTGCTTTTTGGTCGCTTCAATAGTTTGTAATACAACATGACGGTCTTCAGAGGCACACTCGAGCATGATAAGTCATTGCTCTAGAGGTTTGGTATCAGGGAGAATTTTGACAGCCAAGTGAAGGGAGGGGATTTCACACTCGATTGGTAAGACGGCCTCCTCAACAAAGACAAGGTGGAAAGGAGTGAAACCGGTGGCGGTTTTAACAGAAGTACGATAAGCCCATAAAGCAGGGAAGAGCATGAGATGCCAATTGGTTTTGTGCTTATTCACCGTTCGTTGAAGCATGGTCTTAAGAATTTTGTTGACCGCTTCAACTTGGCCATTACCTTGGGGGTAATAGGAAGATGAATAGTGGTGCTCAAAACCCAATAGGGAGGATAGCTCATGCCAAATCTGATCTTTGAAATGTCAGCCATGGTCCGAGACTAACTGTTTTGGAACTCCGAATCGAGCAATGACATGGTTGAAGAAAAAGAGGGCTGCAGTGGCTGTCGTGTTGTTGAATGTGGGCATTGCTTCAGCCCATTTAGTGAAATAGTCAACCGCCACTATGATATATTTATGGTTACCAACAGAGGGAGGTCGACATTCCATAAATTTGATGGCCCATTTACAAAACGGACCAGCTGTGATGACAGGATGGAGAGGAGCGGGAGGAGCTCACGCCTTGGGGGCGAAGTGTTGGCAATTGGAATAGTGTTTGACTGCTTCAATGCGATCACTGAAGAGAGAAGGCCAAAAATATCCTACACGCATGATTTTTTGGGCGGTGGAAAGACCGGAGAGGTGGCCACCACAAGCGCCGCTATGACAGGCATTGAGGACTTGCTCGGCTTCAGCGTGTGTGAGGCAACGACGAAGGACAGTATCTACTCCACGACAATAAAGGTCATCGTTGATTAGAAGGTAGCGAGAGGCTTGGTGTTGGATACATCGTCGAGCATCACGATCAAGATGAAGGAGGAACTTTTGGGTTCGCAAGTAAGTAAGGATGTCACCGTACCAAGGGTCATCGGTGGTGATGGCAAACAAATGTTCATCGGGAATAGCATCATTAATGGGAGTATCTTGCGTCCTTGTAGGAAAATCAGAAATGAGTTCAGTGAGGACTAAACATTTCTTACTTTTTGGGGTGACAAATTCAAGGTAAAATTCTTGGAGGATAACGACCAAACGAGCATACTTCCCACTGAGGATGCGGCGACTCAATAGGAAAGCCATGGGGTTGGAATCAGTCACAACCTTGGTGGAACACATGAGGATATAATGACGCAGTTTTTGGACCGAGAACACGACAGATAGTGCTAATTTTTCTTCATGCGAGTAGGACACAGGTGGCCCGACAAGGTTCTTACTGACATAATAGATCACATGTTCGATACCGTTATCATCTTCCTGGATGAGGACACCAACAACCGAATAGGTGGAAGCGGAGATGTATAGGATGAAATCTCGGTCAAAGTCAGGGGGATAGATCAAGGGAGTGGATGTGAGAGCATGCTTGAGGGCATCAAAAGACTCTTGAGCATATGTATCCCAGACAAAAGGGGTGTGAGAGCGAATAAGTCTAAGGAAGCCATGTGCGGTAGTGGCATAGTCAGGAACGAATCGGCGAAGAAAAATAGCTTTGCCTTGGAGACTTTGTAGCTGGCGTAGTGTACGAGGCATAGGAAGTTCAAGAATGGTTTGAACCTTCAAAGGGTCGAGAGTTATCCCGTCTTTAGACACGATGAAGCCAAGGAAACGACCGGTGAGAACACAGAAGACACATTTCAATGGACTAAGGCGAATGTTATACTTGCAACATTAGAGAAAAATGGTACGCAGGTCATGAAGGTGTTTCGCCCGATGTTTAGAACGTGCAGTAAGGTTGTCTAAATAGGCAAGGATAAGATGAGCTAAGTCATGGAAACAATAAGACATGGCTCGTTGAAAGGTGGCGCCAACATTTTTAAGGCCAAATGGCATGACTCGGTATGCGAAAGTGCCCCACGAACTAATGAACGCGGTTTTAAGTTGATCAGCACGATGGATAAAAATTTGGTTGTATCCGGAGAAGCTATCCATAAAGGAGAGAGTCTCGTGCCCTGCACACTCATCGATGATTTGGTCAATAAATGGTGTGGGGAAGTTGTCTTTGGGACAAGCTTTGTTCAGATCGTGAAAGTCGGTGCAAACATGAATGGTGCCTTGTTTTTTGAGGATGGGAACTGGATTAGACACCCAAGTGGTATATTCGATGGGGTAAATGAAACCAGCCTGCCGGAGCTTATCGATTTCAGTTTTGATGGCTTCTCGTCTAGAGGGATGAATAGGCCTCAACTTTTGTTGGACCAGAATGGCATCAGGCCATGTGTCGATGTGATGTTCGACAATGGTAGGATCGATTCCGGGCATTTCTAAGTAGGACCAGGCAAAAATATCATGGAATTCTTTGAAGAGTTTGGTGTAGGCTTCAATTTCTTCTGGAGTGCATTGGGCACCCATGGTGATATGTTCTTCAATACATGGTTTGACAGAAATGTCTATTTTGATAGTAGGAGAGATATTAGCCATATTGCCTTCTTCGAAAGCATCAGGTGCAGGGATGGGGTTTTTGAACCAATCAACTTGATCGGGAATGAAGTCTTTAGATTCGAGGGCATATTGGTCATGAGATTGATGTGGTAGGAAATATGCGCGATGGTGCATATCGTCCCACGAAAAATTAGGTGCGGTCATGGCTTCCATGATGTCTTCATCGGTCTGAAAGATGGGAAGAGTGGGTGGAATAGGAGGATCGAAGGAGGTAGAAATATGAGACACCTGATTTTGAGGGGGAAGGCTCACATGTGTGTTGGCATGAGGGGTGACAGTGGAGCGAACAGATGAGTGGGTAAGCGAACCGTCGGGGGAAGGCACTAAGGGGTTGATTGTCGGGAAACTCAAAGATGAGGAAAGGTAGAAAAGAGTGGTTGAAGGTTCGGTCATGTCAGTATCAGGATGAGGAATGGAAATCAGGGGAGACATGGGGTCCGGTGGTAGGGAAGAAGGATGATGGGAAAGCGTGGCTTCGAATTGGCGGTATGCAGCTAAAGAAGCGCGATACTCATCAAGGCGGGGGCAAAGATGGGTATAGTGTCCATGGAAATCGCACAAAGAACAAGGGTGATTGGTGTGCAAGTAATTAAGTTTAGGAAGAGAATCAGGTATGGTGACATAAACTTCAGGAATAGCAGATTCTGGAAACGTTTCATTGACCATGGTTTTGAGATGTGGTAATTCAGGGCAAGTATGAGTAGCATGTCCGACGACATTGCACAAGGCACATTGGATGGGATGCTTTGGAGGTCGAGGAGAGGCAGAAGTTGTCGGGGCGGCTTTGTCCTTAGATGCCCCCTTGCGAGCTTTGCTAGTGGCCCCGGACATGGTCGCCACAAGGGGTGGTTCCTAATGAGGGGACTGAGGTACAGATGCAGCGGGAGAATCCATGGGTATCGGTTGAACTGGGGTCAAATTAAGATAAGGTTTGAGTTGGCCAGGCAGGGTAGTGGCTGGGGGGTCTAGGTACCAGACGGGTATACCCAAGGTTAAGTTGGGGAGGGATAGGGTAGCCAAGATAGGGACGGAATGAGTGCTAGGAGGAGGAGAAAGGAAAGGAATCTGACCAGTAGGGAAATGGCCAGGAGGAATGTGCGGGGAAGAAGATTCCGAAGGAAGAAGGTGGGCAGTGGGGGTGAAGGGATAGGAGCTGGTGGGGTTGGGTGAGGGTGCGTTTGCTTACTAGCCAAAGTGGGTTGTGCAAGGTCAACCTAAGAAGATTGCATCATGCAGACGTTCGCCATGCTAGGATCGGGTACGGAAGGAGGGTCTAAAAAGGTTCCAAGCAAGGAGGAGTCTTTATAGACACCAGGGGAAACACTGGTCAAAGAATTAAAAGTTGGCTTATTGGTGACAGTAGAGATGGTGGAATCAGGGGAGGTCTGAGATGTTGGTTCATGATAAATCAACTGGTCAATCATGACAATTTTTCCATTATGAGGGAAGAACATCTTGCGGTGGACTGTGGATGGGACAGCAGACATGGCATAGGTGTAACTACACCCCAGAAGAATTTTATAGTCAAGAGGGGCATCGATAACTTCAACATCGACACAAACAGTCTTGCCTGCAAGGGTGATAGGACAATTACGGAATAGGCCAATGGGATGGGAGGCATGGCCATCCCACGCACAAAGGGTGATTGTGGAAGAGGCCAGCTCAGGGGATCGGATTTGTTTCCAAACTGAAGCAGACATCACACAGGTGGATGTCCCCTCGTCAATAATACATTGAGCGACATTGGCATTTCGGATTTTGACTTGCATTTGGAAAGCAACAGAAGGAGGAAGAGGGGGAAGGTCTGACTGACGGGCGTCGAAAACAATCAATTGGTCATCAGCAGGATCTACAGCACCCATGGAAGATAGTAGAGCATTCTTTTGAGAAGGACACGACTGGAGGAGTTCCAGTGTTGAAATGGCAGCAGGAGATTGTGCCAGATCATCAACTATACTGTACGAATGGGTAGCCCGACCAGAGGCAGCATTTAGGCATAATGGTCCCTTATGAGTTTTGGGATGAACCTCAGCTTTCGGCAGAGGGAATTGTAAGGGACCATTGGGTGTCGACGGAGGCTCTGTAGGACCTGAAGATGGAGACTCAGAGACAGACGGAACAGGAGGCGTGGAATACTGACGGGACCGAGTTTGAAGGTTGAGGTCGATGGCGAGAGGAGGGTCAGAGGTCATCATGAGAATCTGGTAATCAGTGGAACCAGAAGGGGAAGGTTGAGTGGCCATGAATCCTTGTTGAGGGAAAGGATCGGTAAACACAACGGGTTGAGAAGTAACTTGGGTGGGAGGGACAGTAGGGGAGGAGTGTTTTTCCCGCACGGTGGCCTGAGACTCCCACATCTACCACATTTGTGGTAATAAGGGACAATCGTGAGTGTAGTGACCATAAACACCGCAACAGGAACAGAGCTTATTGGTGCGAAGTGGCCTGTCCAGCTTGGGTTGAGAGCCCTATAGCTGGTTGGCAGTGGTAGAGTCAATACTTGAAGGATTGGGCCCACGATTACCAAAATCGGATTGGTTTCCTTTTCACTTTCTTTGAGAAGGAAGAAAATTAGGTGCCCCCTGCTGTGCAAATACTTTCCCTGGAGGGGGTAGTAGGTACAGTTGCGGGGGTGGAGAAGGAAAAGGAGTGGGAGGTTCGAATGCTGGAGGAGCTGGGACACCAGGTTGTGGGTACGGATAAGGGGTAGGATGGGCAACATTGAGGTAAAAAGGAGAAGGCATGCCGTATCCTGGATACATGCTACCTGTAGGGAAAAAAGTGCCAGAGGGGTTGGCCCCTCCTAGAGGGAAACCATAGCCTGGAAGAGGATGGGCAGAGGTATGTGACAGGCCTCCAACGATACCGTCAGCAAACTGAGATTCCCCCGAGGCATTAGGGCCACCGGGCTTGGGGAGGTCAGGAAGGATGGTATAAACATAACCAGATTGGGCATAGATAAGGTCATACTTCAAGGCTATTTGGAGGGCGGCTTCTTCGGTTTGGGGAAAATGGGATGCGAAATATTTTCCAATGGGAGGTAAGAGAGAGAGAAGGAACCAGTCCATATAAACCCGATCTTCAAAGGGGGGAGCACGACATAAACTTCTTCTACGTCGTCATTCCTAGACATGAGCGGACAGGTGGGTCGAAGAGGATTGGCAGAAATAATTTAAGAGCTCGGTTCCAGTGTCGTATCGGAGAGGGAGCTGGAAATAAGATAAGAAGGCTTGGGCAATGGTCTCAAAAGTGGTATGGGAGGAGGTGGCCTGTTCAACATACCATTTAGAAGCTTCACCGGTAAGCATGCGCTGGAACAATCTAAGACGAATGGAGTTAGCAGTAATGGAATTGGAGGAACACCACATATGGAAAGATCAGATATGGTTGGAAGGATCTTCACTAGCAAGGCCTTCAAACTTGGGAATGTCGAAGGGGAGCTTGGTTGGCATAGCAGGCCAACTAACATCGTGGCGAATAGGATCATTGATCAGCTGATTAAAGTCGGGGAGACTAAGGCCGGCCATATAAGGGAGAAAAGGGGCAGTCGAGGTAGGTCCCGTAGTGGTTCCACTGGAAACAGATCCAGTAGTAGAACTGGGGTTTCTGCTGGTAGTAGGCCCTGAAGTAGACATGGTGAAAGTAACAAGGGGAGAACCAGGAGTAGGGGGAGAACCCGAACAATCAGAAGAAGATTCGGAGTGCAAACTCGAGGGAGGACTTACTCGATGACGATGGGAAGGAGGAAGTCGACCGACCGAAAACTGAGGGTGAAGGCCAAGAAGTCTTCGGGAGAAGCGCCTTTGGGGCGCAATGATGACAGGAAGAAGAAAAACCTACAAGGGCAGGGAGGGACAAAATCAAGTGAGGTCAAGGGCGGAGAGGTGCAGTGACATTTGATTTTAAATTCTTTGCCAGGCGGTGTTAACCAGGCTCTTCTTCACTTAGGGTCAGTGTGTGGTGTGCGTTAATTTTAATTGTTTAAACCCAGATGTTTTGAGAGTAAAAGAAAAAGTGTGTTGTGCAACTGAAAAGAAATCTGCAGTAAAGAAAACTAAAAGAACATAAAATTAGCAGCTACCAATGCATCAATCTAACCCAAGAAGGCATGTCTCTCAAAACTAATCTATAAGAGGGAAAAAAATAAGTAAAGCACGCTGAAAAGAGGCCAATAGATCTAAGGTCGGGAGGGACAGGGATCTAAAGGAGAAATATGCTGAAAAGAGGTGCAGAGAATAGCAAAGAGACAGAGGCAAGGTTGCTGCTAAAAAGGAGGAGATCAGCTAAAAATAGAAGGGACAAGAAGGCGGCCCTAGAAATTAACCCAAACAAAACTATATGAGGTGATTTGAAAGGGAGGAGAGCTAATCTAAAGGGATCTGAAAATGAGGTATCAGATCTGAGAGAAATAAGGCTGAAACTCTGGAAATTCAGACTTCTGAAATAGCGAAGACTCTCCCACAAAAATTGGAGGGTACTAGAGCCCTAAGGGGAAATATTCCCACTTATTTGAGTGAAGCATATCAGAAACAGGTCTAAACAGGCAGAGACAGAGGCTGGAAAACCCTGACAGAAGCTTCAGACAAACCCAGATAAAGTGCTAGAAAATTTGCAAAAAAAGTGCAGGTCGCAGGTTCTGACCTGTTTTCAATCCAGGTCGCAGGTTTGGGGCAGAAAAGTGTGTCCTCAAGCTCAGGTCGCACTTTTTGGGCCGATAAGTGCGACCTGCAGATCCGGCTCTCTCGGCGGCAGATTTCAGAAAAATTTGTCATCTCAGCTGCGGCTGATGTCTGTAACCTATGAAATAAGGCCAGAAACACAAGGAAGTTAAAAATTTGACTGTTTGAGGGTTTTAGAGGTGGAAAGCATCATAAAAATAGGAAAAAAAGAAAATGGAAGAGAAACTCTAGGGTCTGAAACAGCTGGATATGCAGGAATATATGAAACGATAGCGGTCACAAAAGAAAACCCGTGTGGAGTCTCCAATTGTTAGTATGAATCTTTCGTCGTAAACGATCACTTTAGCTACACATAACAAATATCCCTAACATCGATTATGGCTGCAAAATATCTTTAAGTCTGCTGCACAAATCCAGATCTAAGCACAAAAGACATTAAGCAGATAAAACACAATATGGCTCCATGCATCCAATAGACAAGACAAGAACAATGTATTTAAAAGAATGTTTTATATTATATTAAAGAATGCGGCACCTGAGAGGAAAACAAGAAAGGTGTTTTCCGGTTCTCCTCAATGGGATGGGTTCTTGAAAGTCCTCATTGTTTTAGATCTAAAATTCCTCTCTCTTATTGTGGTAGAAAACCCTGACAAACATAGAACTCAATGGGAGCTCACAAAGCAAAAATGGAAAATGGTGACCAAGAGTAGATCCAGTGTGATCTAATGCAATGAAGGTGACTAATGAATGGGGAAAACCCTTCTATTTATAACAAAATATTGGGGTGTTCTAGAACTCGGTGCATGAATAAAATATTATTAATCAAATTATAGAATCACCCTTTAGGAATATTTTATTTTATTTGTTGGAGGGAAAAGGTCTTTTGACTTGGGTCAATTCCTTTATTTATAAACAATAAATAAATAAATGATTTATTTGTTATTTTAGGGAGATGGTGGGAATATAATTAAATAAATAATGTTTTATTTAATTATTTACAAATGATTTAGTCAAATTTAACTAGGAATATTATTAAATAATGATTTGAATAACTTATTCCTAGGAAATAATTAAATAAATAATGATTTATTTAATCAATTTCCTTGTTTTGGGTTAAATATGACTAGGAAATATGGACAAATGTTATTTTATATGGTGAAAGAAATTTTACTTAGGGTAAAATTGGTCTTACATGGTGTACTTGGGTTCATCTAATGATAATGGGTTAGATGACCAAAAAAATGGTGTAACACTAGATCTGACCACAGTCGCTCCCAATCCAGCAGTTTCTCCTGTCCATTGATAGAGTCTTGATAAGTATGCCAAATCTTTGGAAGCCTAAGGAGAGCTAAGCTCACCAAGTCATCATCCGCAACACTAACTCCTACACTCCCAAGCTCATCCCTGCATTGGACAAACTTTTTCAAGTATACTGGAATAGTGTCGTTCTTCTCCATCTTGATTTTTCTGAGTTTATCCTTTAGCGCCAACTTCTTATGGTCGTTGATGCTTTAGAAAATATCTGTAAAATCCTTCCACATTGCAAATGGAGTGGCTTTCCCATGAAGGCTTGACACAATATGGTGTTTCACACCTTCCAACAGAATCCTCCTCGCCCTTGCTACTTTCTTTTGCCATGCGTCAAGTGTTGTAGCATCCGCCGAAGTGGGCTTAGGAACATCGCTATCGATGAACTCCTTCAAGCACCACCTCCATCATGTCCTTCCAGGCTATGTAGTTCGATTTTCCCTCGATTTCATACTCCAACCGCAACCCATTGAAAGCCATTTCTATGTATACTCAACTGTCGCACCAAGAAATTCTTGCAGCAATTTCGAATTGTTTCCACCGGCACAAAACTCAGCACTGGTTCAATATTGCAATCTTATCTGCTCTGATACCATGTAGAAATTTATAAACACAATAATGTATTTATGGATTATCTTGATCTAACAAATTAACCTTATGTTAAATACAGAATCATTCCACTTAATTCTTTGTGGAAATTAAATCGCCAATTGCAAAACACATATGAAGCAAAATTAATTACACATAAACAAGATGTTTTACCAGGAAATCTTAAAGCTAAAAACCCTAACTATCATATATTATGTATATCAATGGATCATGAAACAATCTCATATATATCATACAAAGCTCATCTCATAGAGCTCTCAGTACAATATACAATCATCTCACACTGTCTTATAGAAATTTGCACCTCCATGCACTAATTTCTTGCCTCCTGATAGCCTGCCTCCACTGCGCAATCCCTGCTGAAGAAGAACCCTGAATGAATTCGACCTTTCCTTGCATTGATTGTGCAATACTCATAGGCATCTCCAATGTGTGTGTGGATGCATTTAATGCATCACTATAGTCACAACTGATAGTCCATCTCACCCTTTCACCTATCTCTCCACTAGGTCTCCACTGGATCTGACATGCAAGTAGTTAAATATTGTATTTCTTCAGTTGCAAGTAATAAAATACTTTTGAATTAATTAAATAATTAATTCACTCATCTATCACTAGTATATGTTCAATTACAACTAGAACAACTTATTTTAACTCACTGGACTGAGTTAAACTAAATAACAACTCCAATAACTACTCTTCCAACTTTGTTACAACTCTGCCACGATCAGTTATAACGAAGTCCACCATGCATGAGTCACCAACCAACCTTAGAATTCGAAATTCCTTCAATCAAATGGTTTTCCACATCAATTAACTCAAATCAAGTGCTCCAAGAGAATAAGTTACTCTTTATTGTCTGATTATTATTAAGGGCTAATAATAATCGACATGCATTCTAATTTTAGACAGGCGATCTATAAATAGACTTCTCCCATACATCTAAAAATAGAAACTCATCTAAAAATATATTTTTCTCAACCATCTAGAATCAGCCTCCTGCTAATATTAGATTTTTCTCATCGTGTTTATTTTTAGACATACACCTAAAAATAGCCTATGTGGGCCCCACCTAGTTTAGGTGATTATTTTTCACTAGGATCAAGGATTATGCTTCCGGATGCCTCTTTCACTATTTCTTGTTGCAATATTCAACAAAACAAAGTGTGTGCAAATGCGACCAAAAAGTGTCGTTTTACAACAACAAATATATACGACCATGAAATTCACTAAATATATTCTAATCAATGTGACGACACTTAAAAACACTCAAGAAAAATTGAAACATATAAAATGACATGAAATAACACTTGAAGAGCAAGGAGACACTAGATAAGATAGTAAAGTAGGATCCAAAATTTGAATGTAGTGAATATTTTTGGAGGGTGTTGTAGTTGTGACAACAAAAACATAAACTATTCTCTATAAATCATCTTAAATTTAAGGCATGCCTAAGCTATCCTTAAATTCAAAAATAGATTAGTTAAAACTATCACAAATATTATCTAATCTTTATCTCTTGTATGAATTGAAATGGCATTGGTATGTCACTAGAAATTTAAAGAGAAGAATAGATTTAAAATGCAAAAAATATATATTGAAACCTTGATTTTTTAAAAGCATAACTAAGTGGAAACATTAATATTCTCTCCTCTCTTCTACACAATCTCTTCTACTCTTCTTCCCTAAGGGCATTGTTCCTCTTCAAAAAATTTCGTTTTTATGATTTTTCACCATTATATGCAAGGGAAACAAAATATTTATTAAAACATACTCTTGTTTCATCATATTTTTTCATACATAATTAGGTTTTTACCATATTTTCTTCAACATTTTTGGTGACTATTTCAATCTATATTTTGTAACCATATTTTTCATGAATATAACACTTATCCATTAATATATATGAAATTATGCTTGAAATAGTTTCATACTTTGAAACGATAAAAATCAATTGAAGATTTTGAGTTAAACAAGGAAAAAAATAATAAATGCTAGTACAAAGGCCGACAAAATGGGTTCATGTCATAGTGAAAACTATATAACCTGTAACCTAGATTAACCCCTAACCCATATTTAGTCCAAAATGTCTTATACCCTAACCCACAGAATTGTATCCCCTAACCCTTAATCCTCGATTAATGAACTTTTTCCTATCTAATCCCTTATTAACTAAATCATTGACCATTAACCTCTATGTCATTAAATAATAACTAGCGATTATCCCAATAAAAAATGAAGAATATGAAAAAATATAAAGGAAGAACATTTTTATAGGAAAAATTCCCCTAGAACATCACCTTTAGTGACTACCACATTTCATAATTATAATATTAGGATTTTCAATAATTGGCATCAACCATTACATCTATTTAGATATTTATGGAAATGGTTGCTACTCATTGTCTTCATTGATAATGGTGTTTTGGTAACATTCAGTGCCCACAAAAAATTATTACCCTCATTAAAATTCCACATCCACAACACACACTCTAATGTCATTATTGAAGTAGTTGGAAATACTTAAATTGGAAACAATTATTTGAGGCTCATCATGAATTTGTGCATAGTCAACAAGCTTGTAACACATCACCACATATCTCATTCACAACAATCCGTTGGCACTAGTATCAAGTCTATATATATGCAATGTCATTTTTTTTTGGTGTAGCGAGTGAATTGATATTAGCAAGGGATGATCATATTTTGTTGGTTTTATAAGATTTTCAATCCAAGGTTAAAGAAAACCACTATATAGATAATTAGAACTTTAGATTTCCCCATAATAGATTTAATCCTATACAAGGATAAATAGCCTTAGAATTACGTCATCACTTCAAATTTTGATAGCTAGCTCATGTCGCATTGATAGGAAAATAGTTTCATGGATGCCCCCAAAACACAATTTTACTCAACATAATACTCCACACTAAGAAATTGGAAAGGAGATGGTAATGTATAACATTTTATTGAAACAAAGGATAACATATGGAAATCAAACCTAACGTATAAGGATATAAAATAAAGTTTCAATAGAGCATTGGAGAAGTAACATAAATTCGTTGTACAAGTGGATTCACTGCAAGGGGAAGGGGAGGAAGTAATTTTTCAGGGTTGACCATTTATGGGTTGGGAGAATGAAATTCCCTTCAATTATTGAAGATAATTAGTGTTATAGCCAATATTATCAACAATTTGGTGTGGATCTGACCAAAGTGGCTAGAATTTCATATGCTTACCCTTAGTTATATTGACTTTGTTTCACAACATAACAAGCCCACCCACTTAAAAGCATTTATTAAAAGTGCCTTTGGAATTTTTCAAACCATCAATTGATTATGGCATAATGAGTAGGAAATTTCTTCTTAGCATTCTATCTATATTCTTAACGTGTTAACAAGGAGTTAATTTGAGCTTATATCCACAAGGGATCCTATCCCAACGCCTTTTGGGATAATTACAAGGATGGTGAGAATATATTTTAAGGGAAAATGGATTACTTTTTGTAGACTAATAAATAAGGAAATATCCCTAAGGTGACTTTCGGGGTTAACTTGTCTATCCAAAGAAGGTTAAATAAAGAATTTTGTTAAGTTTATTATATGATCAACCATAACTTTTCTTCATTATTCTTATCAAGTTTTTCTTTGTTGATTATGCATTAACATTATATTGTTTCTAGTATTTCAAAGAGTGCTTTAGGATTATCTCATTTTCTAGATAAAAAAATATTATAACAATAAATCTAAAGTATCGATGATTGTTAAGGAATAAGGTAGAAGGGACTATGGACCTAGTGAAAATGTTATGTTCTGAAAATTGGATAACAACCTCATCATTCATATTATTAGTTGGGGTATATTTCATCTAGTGAGTACAATAGTTAATGAAGATTAGGGCACATATATTTCCATCTTATCAATTTGTATTGATCTTTCCAACAAATTATACTCTCCATTATTTGAATAGAAGTTCAACATGTACATATCTCAAGGGAAAATCATGCATATTTTCTTCTCCCATGTAACTTGGACATATATGGAAATTCCTAACATATGTGTGAGTATATTTGAAAAACATGGGCCAATAGTAAGCATATAACAAAACTTTACATTCTATTACTTTCCCTAAATAATGGGCCAAGATTAAGCATATATGAGAGATTTTTGTTCTAATTTTTCCAAAAATAATGGCGACCAACTAGTCCAATATATAGATAACCAAGAATTTTTTCCACGTCTATATTTTCTAAGCACTACAAGAACACACTATCATAATTATTTTGAAAGATGATGTCATTGATCAAAATGTATTAAGAAAGTCTCAAGTCTCATCTACTCTTGTGATTAGGTGTTTAGGACAGACAACAACCATGTTGAAGGTAAAACGTTGGGTCATAATACCAATAATTTATAGTTTCTTGGATAAATTGGATATCATAGTACATAAAGACCACATTATCCCAAATTAATTTTCTAACTTTCCCTATATTTTAGATGCTAACATAAAAATGTTTTCCCTTTTCTTTTTAACCAAAACAATATATTTATATTAATAAAAAGAGAGTGCAAGATTACAAAGTGGTTGGGCTGAGGATGAAGCATGGGAATTGTATGCTTCTCCATGAAAACTGAAACCGAATAGCCTCAATCCTTATTCTAGCCATTATCAAAATTCTATATCTATATGCAATCCTTAAATTCTAGCCATTTAAAGTACATGCACTTGTCCATTAATAAAATCAATCCTGACTTTTTTCCCTTTTCTATCCCATGAGTTGAGTTCAACTTGCCTACAGAGGTGCTTGTTGAAGCCATAGATGATTGTTCTTTTTTATGAACTTGGTTTATATGGATCATCATCTTAGCCCATATACTTTTCTTGACATAATATAAAGTGGGTTCAAAATCACTCAACCTCTATGGTTTCTCAAACAACTTCTCCAAATCAATTTCCTTGTCACCCTTCAAGCTTTTATACATCTTTTCCAAATCCATAATAGTCCTCTCAAAGTACCAAGAAAGAATGCTCATCGATTCTTTAACAATATAAGAAACATCCATTGGAGTCAAGATAATAAAATGGAAGTATTCAAACCAAACAATGCAATATCTAACACAAACAAAAGGTTCCAAACAAGAAATGACAAGATTCAAAGAGGACATGAAACACCAAGAAAAAACTAGTGATTCCTTCCACCCAACTCAGCGAGCCCAAGCCCACACTACTGTCTAGTATGAAAAAACCCACCATTGATATTCCATGATCATATACTGATAAAAAAACCTACCCATAAAATATTTCTGAGCCCCAACACAATGTTGAATCTCCTGACCAAAGAACTCTAAATTCAAATCATTACATCCAAAATTGAAATCTCAATGCCACAATGCTACCCAAAGAACATAAAATCACAAAAAAAAGTTCAAAAACCAAGGGGAGGGACCACAGATTACCCTTAGATGGAAATACCAACTATAATTGATGGAAACCCATGAAATTCCTCAAGGGACACCAATTAAAAGCAAACCCAACAAATTATAACATTCAGTCCCACACCTAGCCAAAAACATTTTGTCATGATCAAACCAAACCCTAACTAATCTGAAGCTCTAAATATTTACCATGGTATTTTTCATGGGATAGACTCAATGCTAAGGTGATATTTCAAACATAAATACCCAACTTCCTTTCGCAAGCTTGGTTGGCCAAGCTATATGTGTCTTTATTAAATCTTCTTAGAACATGAAGTAATGAAATTGACTAAAATTTAGTCATCAATCCTAGGATTTGAGACATAACAACAACCAATTACACATCCTTGGGCCTATGATCCATGACCAAAGTCCTTATAATACTCTGTGGATCCCCAATTATAGTGATATATTGTGTTACACCATTTTTTGGTCATCTAACCTATTACTATTAGATGGACCTAAGTACACCATGTAAGACCAATTTTACCCTATGTAAAATTGCTTTCACTATGAAAAATAACTTAGTAAACCACATTTATTAAGTTTTTTATGGTCTACACAGGAAATCCCATGAGGAAATATTAAATAAATCCATATTTGTTTGATTTTCCTCAAGGAATAATTAGTTAAAAAGCAGTTTAATTAATATTCATGGTCATATTTAGCTCAAAACAGGAAAATTAATTAGATAAATTATTATTTATCTTATTATTTTCTAGGAATAACTATTTAAACCTTATTTAAATAATATTCCTTGTTAAATTTGACTAAATCATTCATTAATAATTAAATAAATCATTATTTATTTTATTATTACTTATCCACATCCTTAAAATAATAAATAAATCATTTATTTATTTATTGTTTACAAATAAAGGGGTTTGACCCAAGTCAAATTATTTTTCCCTCCAACAAATATAATAAAATATTCCATAAAAGTTGGATCTAGAATTGGTTAATAACATTTTAACTATGCACCAATATCTAGACTAACTCAATATTTTGTTATAAATAGAAGGGTTTTTCCATTCACACGCTACCTTTTGTTGCCAAAAGATCACTCTAGATCTATACTTTTGGTCTGACTTTGATCCACCATCATTGTCATATTTTGCTACCATTTTTCTTGTGAGCTCCCTTTGAGTTCCATTTTTGTCTAGGTTTTCTACACCATCAAGAGAGAGGGATTTTAGATCTGAAGTGTTGAGGACTTACAAGAACCCATCCCATTAAGGGGGACTGGTAACATCTTTCTATGTTCCCTTCCCAGGTGTCAAAATATGCAAAAATTCTTTAAAACAATCATGTCTTATCTATTGGATGCATGGAGAAACTCTTGCTTTTATTTACTGCTTAATGTCTATTAATGCATAGATCTATATTTTTGCAGCATTTATCTTGGTCAACTAATTGTAGATCTAAATATATTGGCAGCTATCTTTGCTGTTAGGTTTGTTTGTTATGCATGGCTAAAGTGACCCTTTTTTGTACGCTTGCGATTAAGATTCATACTAACAACTGGCGACTTCACAAGGGTTTACGGTTATGACCTTTGTCATTTTTTAGATCCCTGCATATCTAGCTGCTTCAAACCCTAGGATTTCTCTTCAGATTCTTGTTTAGCTTTTCTTGATGTTGTTTTTTAACCTATAAAACCCTAAAACATTGAAAATTCTACCTTGCGTGTGTTTCCGGTGCTATTGCGCAGGTGACAGGCATCAGCCGCAGTTGAGACGAAAAAAAATTCTGAAACTTGCTCCCAAGAGTGTTAGAAATGCAGGTCACACTTTTTTGGCCAAAAAGTGCGACCTGAACCTCCAGGGCACAGAAAACAGGCCAAAACCTATGACCTCTGCAGATAAACAAGCCAGAAACTGCGACTTGAACTTTTTGCAGGAATTTTTTTGAGATTTTTCTGGGTTTTTCTGGACCTCTGTTCAAGGTTGTTTGACCTCCTTCTCCACCCGTTTTAGACCTGTACTTTTTATTTTTTACTCAAAAAAGTGGGAACCTAGCCCCCTAGGGCTTCAGTACCCTCCACCTTTTGTGGAAGAGTTTTAGTTGCTGCAGGTTGTCTGAAATTTCAAAGTGTTCAACCATTTTTCAGATCTGATCCCTTACCTTCAGATCCACTAGCTATTGGTTATTTATCCATCCAAAACACCTCCTTTTAGTTTCGTTTGGGTTTTCGTCTAGGGTCCCCTCCGCATCCCTCCAGGTTATAGCCTTTCGCCACCTCGTTTACAGCAATTTATCCTCTAATTTTTTGTTGTTTTTCTACACCTATTTCCAGTAGATATGAACTTTATATCATTGTCCCTCCTGACCTTAGATCTATTGGATATTTTGATGTGTTTTTACTAGATTTTTTCCCACCTACAAACTAGTTGTTGAGGGGTCCGCCTCCTTGGGTTTAGATTAATGCATAATTAGCTGTTTATTTTATGTTATTTCAGTTTCATATATTTTTATCTGTAGGTTTATTTAAAATTATACATCACACTTTTTTATTTTTCTCTACAAACGTCTAGGTTTAAAAATTAAAATTTACACACTTAACACACACACCCTAAGTGAAGAAGATCTTGGTTAACACCGCCAAGCAAAGACTTTAAACATTGAAATAAATTTATCCTGCACCTCTATGCCCTTGTTTAGACATTGTAATCAGTTGATCCTGTACCTCTTCACCCTTGTTGGTCTCTCTTCCCTTTGTGCCATGTTTTTTCCTTCACCATTGCGCCACGAAGGCGTTTATCCCGGAGACTTCTTGGCCTTCACCCTCAATTTCTGGTAGGAAGACTTACTCCTCCATGTAGCATTTGAGTTAGTCCTCCAATGAATCTGCACTCTGACTCCTCTTCTAGTTCATTAGGTTCCCCTTCTATTTTCACCCCCAGTTCTCCCCCTGTCACCTTCATCATTTCTAGTTCAGGACCTAACGCTAGTGGTAGCCCCAGCCCTAATGCTAGGAATATTACTAGTGGGACCGCAAAATAAAATACCCCAACTGCGCACTTGCTCCCCTATATGGCAGGCCTTAGTCTTCTCAATTTTAACCAGTTGATCAATGACCCTATACACCATGATGCTAGTTGGCCTGCTATGCCGACCAATATCCCTTCCGACATCCCCAAGTTTGAAGGTCTTGCTGGAGAAGATTCTACAAATCATGTTCGATCTTTTCACATGTGGTGTTCGTCTAACTCCATTACTGATAACTCTGTCCATCTTCGGTTGTTCCAATGTACGCTTACTTGCGAAGCTTCTAAGTGGTATGTTGATCAAACCTCATCCTCTCATACCACCTTTGCAACTCTTGCCCAAGATTTTCTATCTTATTTCCAGCTTCCCCTTCGTTATCACACTGGTACCGAACTTTTGACTTCTTTCAGTCAATATTCTGCGACCCGCCTATCCGATCATGTCCAGGAATGGTGGAGAAGAAAGAGCCTATGTCGATCCACTACCTTCGAAGACTGTGTCTACATGGACTAGTTCCTTAGATCCCTTTTTCCTACTATAGGCAAAGATGTCACATTACATTTTCCTCAAACCGAAGAAGCCGCTCTCCAAATTACGTTAAAATATGACCTGATCTACGCTCAGTCAGGTTATGTTTATACCGTTCTACCTGATATTCCTAGACCCGATGGTGCCAACGCACTAAGAGGATCTCATGCCGCCGATGGTATCATTGGAGCTCTTTCTCATCCATATGCTCAGCCTCCTATGGGCTATAGTTTCCCTCGGGGAGGGGCCAGCACCTCCAGAACTTTTCCCCCTCCCGGTAGCATGTATCCAGGATATAGCATGCCTCCTCCTTTTTCCCAACCTGTTTACCACAATGTTACTCAACCTCCTTATTATCCATATCCGCAACTTGGTGCTCCAGCTCCTCAAGCATTAGCACCTCTACCTCCCTTGCGTTCTCAACCCCCACAATAGCAGTCATTGCCCCCTCAAGGGCAGGTGTATGTACAGCAAGGGGCGATTAATCCTCATACTTCCAAAAAGAAGAGGAAAGGCACTCAAATCAATCTACCCCCAGTAACCCTGGACCTAATCCTCAAAATAATGCACCTAACACTGCTAACCAGCAACAGGGCACTCAACCTAAGCAGGACAGGCATGTTCGCATGAATAAGCATTGTTCTTGTTGTGGTGTTTATGGTCATTACATGCATGATTGTCCTCTTTTACCACAGATGCGGCAGATGTGGGAGACTTAAGCAACATTGTGAGGACAACAAGCCTCCCCTTCTGTCCCTCCCAATGTTGCGCCTAGTCAGCCGGCTGTGTTTACTAATCCTTTCCCTCAGCAAGGATTTGTGGCTACCCAACCACCTAAAGGTCAGGTGGCCACTCAACCTCCTCCGTCTGGTACCTCCGATTACCAGATTCTCATGATGAACTCTGACCAACCTATAACCATTGACCTCAACCTTCAGACTCGGTCCCGTCATTACAACAAGCCTCCGGCTACGTCTATCCCCAAGCCCCCTTCTTCAGGTTCTATAGAGCCTCTTTCGATAGCTAATGGTGCTTTGCAGATCCCTCAGCGTAAGGTGGAGGTTCATACCAAGATCCTTAAGGGACCATTACGCCGAAATGCTGCTTCTAGCAAAGCTACCCATTTGTATAGTATAGTAGATGATTTGGCACAATATCCTGCTGCCATCTCAATGTTGGAACTCCTCCAGTCATGCCCTTCACAACGAAAATATCTACTATCTGCCATGGGAACTATAGATCCTTCAGACGATCGCTTGATCGTCTTCAATGTTGACCGGTCAAAACATCCTCCTCTTCATGCTTCCGTCGCCTTTCAAATCCCAGTCAAGATCCGAAACGCTGACATTTTGTATTGTATCATTGACGAGGGGCATCCACCTATGTGATTTCTGCTTTGGTTTGGAAGAAAATCAGATCACCTGAGTTGGCCCCTTCCACGATCACTCTCCGAGCATGGGATGGCCACGCCTCCTAGCCCATTGGCCTACTCTACAATTGTCCTATTACTCTTGCGGGCAAGACTGTTTGCGTTGACGTAGAAGTCATTGATGCCCCCTTAGATTACAACATTCTATTGGGTCGTAGCTACACCTATGCGATGTCTGATGTACCATCTGCGGTCCACCGCAAGATTTCCTTTCCCTATAATGGAAAGATAGTCACCCTCGACCAGTTAACATATTACGAACCGAAGTCTTAGACCTCCCCTGAGTCCATCATATCTTCAGTGGCGAATAAGCAAACTGTTGACCCCTTGACCAGTGTCTCACCCGGAGTCTACAAAGACTTCTCTTTGCTTGGTACATTCCTTGGTCTTCCTCCTACTATCTTTGATCCCAGCTCATCGAATGTTTGCATGATGCAATTGTCTCGAGCTTCCCTCAAGCGGCCCGCTTTGGCTAGTCATCATCCTCGCCCTCCGCAGCCTACTCCTAGCCCTTTGATTCAGCCTTCTGGACCCCCTCCTCCTGGCCCTTCACCTACAGCTGTTATCCATGAGCCTCTCTAGCCTCCTGGAACGGATTCTCCGAACCTTAACCATCTTAGAGTCGTCCCGCTTGGCCATTACCCCTCTAGTCAGATACCGTTCCTAGCTCCCCCTACTGGAGTGTTCTCAGTACCTGTCATGGCTACCCTATCTCTTCCTAACCTGACCCTGGGGATTCCTGTCTGGTACCTTGATCTCCCAGCCACTACCCTACCTGGTCAACCCAAACCTTATCTTGCTTTGACGTCGGTTCTACCAATCCCCATGACTTCTCCTGCTGCTATAGTGCCTCGGCCACCTCAACAGGAACCCTCTTTTGCTGTGACAACTTTGGGTAAGAAGGGCAAAGCTCGCAAGAGGGCATTAAAAGACAAGGCTTCCCTGACTGACCCTACTCCTCCTTCACCTCCAAAGCCTTGTGCTTTGTGTGATGTCATTGGTCATGCCACCCATACCTGTCTTGAGTTGCCCTGTATCAAGCCCATGGTTAATGTTGTGTTCCCTAAGTCTACGGTCCCTGAAGCCTCTATTTCTTCCTCGACTATAGCCAAGAACCCTAAGACTATTCCCACCAACCAAATTTGTGCTTTGTGTGATCTCCATGGCCATTATTCTCACCATTTTCCCCACCTTACGCATTATCGCGCTTCTTTAGAGATAGTTCGGGAGTATGAGGTTGAACAGAACCAATCTGCCTCTCCCATCCTTGTGTATTATGCTACAGGCCAGCCTGAGGATTTACCTACTCCCATTGACATTCCCCCTCTTGATGTCGAGGTGACAGAGCCTGCAGCCACCATCCTCTACCTATCATCATCCATGAGACCCTCTGTGGAAACTCCCTTTGAGACTTCCCCTTCTGTTTCGCTTGACCTCCCTTCAGCGATCACCCTGGGCTCAACATCGGTGGATCCCTTAACTACTTATTCTTCCGTCATCCCCCGTGACGATGCACATGTGAACCTATCTTCTCATGATGATGAGTCAGGTAGCTTCGCCGCATCAGGTGGTCTTTCTTCCACCAGTCGCCCCATATTATATTACGATGATGACATTATGGAAGTAGTCACCACCCCTGACTTTATCTATCCTCCCTTACATCGAACCCATGCATTCGAACCACATACACCTTGTGGCCATTACATTGACACCCAATTTTTGGGTAAGGGGGCACCCATATTTGAGAGTCCAGGAGAAGCAATTCTCCACAACTCTCCTAGTGTATCTGGTCATGTCGACTCTAGTACCATTATTCTTCCCCATTTAGAAGAATATCTCGAGTCCCATATCACTTCAGATCACTCTAGCTATGATACCTCTTATCATTCCTTCATCTTACATCAGCAACCCAGTCCCCTAGACATTGTTGTTGACCAACCTGTGTGTTTTCTATGTGAGCACCAATTCATTATATCCAAATCCACTCTTTGGGATAGTGACACCATGTATGCTAACCTAGAATCTTAAGTCCATTTGCTTCATATATGCAGTACCAAAATAGATTGGTAATCCCCCATTCCCTTTATTGAAATGCATAACCATAACGAAAAAAAATGGCAAACCACATAATTAAAATGTGTTTAGATTCCCATTTTATAAATACATTTGGCATGACCATAATATGCTTGGGGGCACCTATGCCCCTCAACCATAAAAATCCCATATCTTAGCAAAAAACAACACTAAAACCCCCTTTCTCTGACAGGTCACACTTTTCAGGTCATTTCCTGGGACAGGTCATAGTTTTATGCCCGGTACCTACTACCCAGGTCGCAGAACAGACCCCAAAAAATGCAACCTGGCCTATTCATGAGCTTTGGGTGCATAAAATGAAATTTTAATTGAAAGAGTATGGTTAGGCCTCTTACCTACAACTGACGGATCTCAATTCCAACGATCAGTTTGTCCGCTACGATCGCCGCAAGATTTAGGGCCTTCTCTCCTCTCTACATTCACCACAGCTCCACTTGCAAATGAGTGAATTTTGAGGGAAAATGCCTTATTAAAACAGAAACCCTCGATTTTTCTTTCACCAACTGCGGCCAAACCGTAGCTCAGTTTGACAAACCATCTATAATGTTGGAAATCTCTCACCGAACATTCAAATGGGCATCTATTATTTTTTTGTGATTTGATACTTCACCAGGACACATTTTGTCCAAGAAGGGTCACTTCACCACTCCTCAAAATCGAATTTCTTCACTTGAAACACTTGTACTTGGGGCACCACTTTTCCCCCATACTTGTCCATGCTCGTGTTGATTTTCGTCATGAGTAACCATCTTGTACTCATGTTTTTATGGTCCCCATTGGACTTTTCTGTGTGGCAGCATCATCGAGTCGCCCTTGTTTAGAGCATCCGAGTTGATTCATCATCACATCCATGGAGTCTATCCCGAGTCCCTTTGTATCTCATTATAGTCCTCCATCCTTCATTTCTTGGTTCCTCTCTCGTGCCGCACATTATGACCTTCATTCCTACTGTCCCATATCCCCTTTTATATTGTGTCAGTCGCTGCTAGGTCATCTGTGCCCTTTACGCTCTAACAAGGGAAGTCGTCTGTCCGCTACTCAGTACCACCCATTTCATCATCATCCCTGCTGTCAGTCTGTTAGTCACTCAACTACTTTCTCTCATGCCTTAGTTGAGGATCCCTTATTGCCTCACCTATGGTGGACCTCCTTCTATCGACATTATATCATTCATTCCAGAAGATAGGTCTAGAGGGAGGTGTACCTTGGTTCCAACTTCCACTCTTGTTCAGTGCCTTGAATTAGGTAAAGGGACTCCTTATTTCCCTTTCACTTGATTCTTTCTCAGCTCCATCTCCTTACAGAAAGATTAAGATCTGTATACTTGATGGTTCAGTGATGCAGCAAATTGGATCGGTGATTCTCGGGTATGTGTGAGATGTTTCAGACCTCATGAGGGGGTGGCCCTTCAAGTAGCCCCACATGCTCGGATGACCTCTTCATCACATCCTTTGATGCAGCTCCATAGATTTGATGATGTCAGCCTCTGCCGCTTGCAGCGCCTTTTAGTTTGCATGTATCAATCAAATTTTCAGAGCCCTTTCCTGTTTATAGGGGCACATTGGTTGTATTTATATCTCATGTACTCAAATATTATTGTATAAGTCCTGGTTGTTATCCCAGGCACAGTATGTATGTGGGATTCACTATCATGTTTTTATCTGGCTCATGTTTATGCCAGCATGTACTATATTGTTCAGTCCCTTGTTTACTGGACGCATTATTCTTTGTACTTTGTCTTGGAGAGCATAGGTATGCCTCCCCCGCCACCTATAACACAGGTACTCACTCATAAAAGTGACTTGTCGCACCTGTAAGTCTCGCCTCCTCAGGGTCTAGTCCTCTAGCGCTTTGGTCTACCTTATATTTCTCTCTCTCTGAATTCCCCTTCGGTGTCTAGTGATTGAGTTCTTACAACGTACTTTGGTCATACAATTAGCTCCTAACGCTGGCACGCTGGGGGAAATCTGTTACACCATTTTTGTTCATCTAACCTATTACTATTAGATGGACCTAAGTACACCATGTAAGACCAATTTTACCCTAAGTAAAATTGCTTTCACTATGAAAAATAACTTAGTAAACCACATTTATTAAGTTGTTTATGGTATAAACAAGAAACCCCATGAGGAAATATTAAATAAATCCACATTTTTTTATTTTCCTCAAGGAATAATTAGTTAATCGGCAGTTTAATTAATATTCCTGGTCATATTTAACCCAAAACAGGAAAATTAATTAGATAATTTATTATTTATCTTATTGTTTTCTAGGAATAATTATTTAAACCTTATTTAAACAATATTCCTTGTTAAATTTGACTAAATCATTATTTATTTTATTATTACTTAACCACATTCTTAAAATAATAAATCAATCATTTATTTATTTATTTATTTACAAATAAAGGGGTTTGACCCAAGTCAAATTCTTTTTTCCTCCAACAAATATAATAAAATATTCCATAAAAGTTGGATCTAGAATTGGTTAATAATATTTTAATTATGCACTAATATCTAGACTAACTCAATATTTTGTTATAAATAGAAGGGTTTTTCCATTCACTCACTACCTTTTGTTGCCTAAAGATCACTCTAGATCTATACTTTTGGTTTGACTTTGATCAACCATCATTATCATATTTTTCTACCATTTTTCTTCTAAGCTCCCTTTGAGTTCCATTTTTGTCTGGGTTTTCTACACCATCAAGAGAGAGGGATTTTAGATCTGAAGTGCTGAGGAGTTACAAGAACCCATCCCATTGAGGGGGACTGGTATGTTCCCTTCCTAGGTGTCAAAAAATACAAAAAAAAATTAAAACAATCTTGTCTTGTCTATTGGATGCATGGAGCAGCTCTTGATTTTATTTACTGCTTAATGTATTTTAATGCATAGATCTAGATTTTTGCAGCATTTATCATGGTCAACTAATTGTAGATCTAAAGATATTGGCAGCCATCTTTTTTTTTAGGGTTGTTTGTTATGCACGGCTAAAGTGACCCTTTTTCATACGCTTGCGATTAAGATTCATACTAACATATTGAATTCCTTTACTTTGAACAATATTTAGGCCTTGAAACAAGGTGTATCCTTCTTCCATATTGTTAGTCGGGTGTCCTAGACTCCATTCATAAATATCCTCCTTTTGTATGGTAGGATAAAAAATGACCCCTACCTTCCTGCACCTGCTGCCCCAAAATAATTTTCCCTTTAATAATTTTAATGGGTCCAAGTTCTAATTTATATTCCTGAATGAGAATGACCTTATTTCCTCTCCTAAACTTACTGAAAAACTTTTACCAAGGCATGTGTTTTTATTATACCAAGGAGTAGTTTAGCTCAAATCCTCTTAGGCTTATGCTCATCAAAGTAATTGTTTGTTCATTTACTTCTAAAATATTGTGAGTGAGGATAATAGGGATATAATCCTCGAAAGAAAATGTGTAAAGAAAAAATTACTTGTCATAATTTGGGATGCATAGAGCAAAATTTTCCATCACAACTTTAATATATTCAAATATGTCTTTGTCAATTTATGTCCATTTAAAATGAAAGTGTTTTTAAGTATTTCACTCCATGAGTTAATTACTTGAAAAAATCCAAGATAAAACTCCTCACAAACTTGATCTTCTCATAAAAAAAAATAACATCAATTTATTATTGTGGGGAGGAAGAGTTTAAGAGATAGTTTTCATTTTGACAAGGGAAACTTGTATACCTTGTTTCAAGATGACGTGTCCCATAATTTTCCCTTCTATAATTGTGAAAAACGCTCTCCTTAATATTTAGGCATATCCCATACCACTGACATTGTTCAAATATTTTCTCAAGGTGATGAATACAATTTGATCACTTTTTGGAAAAAATATATTACATCATCCATATAAATCACCATGATATTTTTTATCAATTCCCATAATGAAATATACATGGAATTCCAAACATTGTGGAATCTACATAATTAGGATGAAAGCAATTTATTTGTGATTAAAAGTTCCCCACTTTAATGTGAATGTTTTTTTGTGTCAAGCTCACTTCTACTACTAAAAATTGGATATAGCCTAAAAATATATCTTGTAAGGGAAACATCTTAGATTCTATACAAAATATAAAAACTCATTGTTCACTTATCTATGGAAGTTCATTGTAACTGATGTATCATTTGATCTCCTCCATCTCTTCCATAATGTTGTACTTTTCTAAAGTTGGCATGGCAAGTGTTGGAATGGATGGCCACATTCAAAATTTGATAGATGGATTAGGAGATATGTTAGGAGTAAAACGTTTGTTTTTCTCTATTTCTCAAAGGTTTATATTCCCTCCCCTTATCTTGTGTATCTTGTAATTCACATGCTTATCCCTCCTCTCCATACTCTCAGGCTTCTATGCTTTTTGAGGGATTATTATCCCATAATTCCATTGCAAAAAAAGTTGATGTATTTGATTCTTACAACTCATCATTTTTTCCAATTTCAACATAACTAGCTTGTTCAGTTATGAAAAGATCCACAGCATTGAGGAATTGCGGATATTCCCTTTCAATGTGAGCATCTTTATGCAACTTAAATCAATACTCTATGGCTATTTCATTAAGGTTAATTTAACGGTTTACAAGGGTAGGTTTTTTTCTATAAAGAAAGAAAATTTTGTTATTATTAGGTCTTTGGTAATTGCAAAAACCTTTAAAATTATGGTTATTGGATGTACCTTCTGCTATATTTCTTTTCAATTTGACAAATTTTTTGGATTTTGTAACACTCTTTTCATTCCTTCTAATTAATTACTCATGTTAGTAGTTGTTATGTTAGTATTGGTGTTAGCAATATCTTTTGGGAAGAAGATTGCATAAATTTTTTGAACATTGATAAGGGTTTTCAATGGTTTAACATTAAGGAGGAGCATTACTTTTTAAAATGCAATTTCCATTTCCATTTTGAATACTTCTACATAAGGTATTTTTAATGTAATATTTGTGGTTTTTCCCTTTTAATCAATAGTGAAATAGTAGTATCTAAAGAATTCAAATAAAATTATAATGTGAGGTCCTAATATGGTATTTGTTTGCATCATCATATATCTATAAAGTGTTCAATCAAGTTTTTAAATTCATTTATTTCTATTTTTGGTCAAATTTCATCCTTGTAAGCTCAAGGACCAAGATTCTAGGATTTTGGTCATCATTAAATATTTTGAGAAGAATTATTCAAATATAGATCATCGTTGGATTTTCTGCAATTTTAAGTTGGAAAACCAAGAAGTGTATATACCATAGAAAAGTGGAAGGGAAAATCATGAATACTACATCTTCCTCCTTGAAATTAAAGAGTAACATGGATTGTGTTAGATCGGGTTGCATAACTCCCAAAATTGCATTTTTTTATTGGTGTGAATACACTTATATATCATTAAAAAGTGACCCTTCATCTTCCAGGTTCGGTTCCTATTCTAACCATTCATATTTCCGCTATTTACATATTTAGAAAATATACATCAAATCCCTAAGTATTAGGTATATAGCATTCCCTCCCTTAATCTGAAGGGGTGTTAGTAAGTCAAAGAATCATTTTGATTTTTCAAAATTTTCTCTTCCAAGTGCTTTGGTGAAGATGTCTACAATTTTCTCATTTGTGAAATAATGTCTTAGATGAATAGTTTTGTCCTTTACATTATGTCAAATCAAATGATACTTTGTGTTGATACTTTTAGTTTTATAATGAAATTTGGGATTCTTGGTCAAATTGATTGCAAAAGTGTTTTCAATTAGAAGGGGACTAGAGTTAACTTGTTTCTCCTACAAGTCTTCAAGCATTTTCCCGAGCCACACAATCTCCTTTGTTGCTTCTGCAACTATCACATATTCTGCCTCTATCATGGACTATGTTGAAATTGATTGTTTGTGTTACCTCTAGGAGACAACTCTTGATCCAAGACTCATAATATAACATGAAGTAGACACTCCATTTTCTTATATCCATCAAATTCTAAATCAAAATATCTAATCAAGCTAAATTTATCCACCTATTAATATTTGAGTCCAAAGTCTTGATTTCATTTAAAGTACATTACACCCATTTTTGGGGCATACCAACTTCAGATTTTGTTCCATTGGAGTGGATAAATGATTGCATTAATCCATGCTAAACATGTTTAATAGTTCTCCAATGTGCTTCTTTTGAGTGAGGAATATATACTTTGGATGTTGAGTCACTTTAATGCTTAACTAGTAGTGAATTTGTCCCAAATATTTCATCTCAAATCCTTTCATCAAATATTTATTTATGGATGCAATATAGTTTTCATCATTCCCTATTATTAATAGATCATATAGATATAACACAATATCGACAACATTTTTTCCAATTTTATTGGAAAACAGAGTTACATCATCAAAATTAAAGTGTTTGAAATTTAACTTCAGATTATGCTCAATCAACTTTTCATATCATGCTTGTGGTGCTTATTTTAGACCACATAAGGATTTTATGAGTTTTTATACTTTGTATTATTTTCCCTTCACAAAAAAACCTTATGTATATGACATGAATACATTTTCTTTCATGTCTTCATTTAAGAAAGCAATTTTCACATTCATTTGATGAACTTTCCATCCATTCTGAGTTACCAAGGAAAAGGGAGTTTGAAAGCTATCCCATTTCATTCTGGGGGAAAATGTATGCTCATAATAAACACCTTTTTTTTTTAAATCCTTTTTCCATGAGCCTTTCCTTATGCTTGCAAGTGATCCATATCATTTTTATGTGTTCTTGTAGACCTACTTGCAGCCAATCGGTTTGGTTCCAAATGGAGGGTCCATCAACTTCCATTTCCCATTCTTTATGAGAGCATCATACTCCATTTCGTCTTTTCACTCATCATGAAAAGAAACTTATTTAAAATAATTTGGTTCAAATTAGTAGATAAACTGAATTCCTAATCATGTGAAACATCCATATCATCAACCGAATTAGAATTATTTACATCCCCTTCATATTGTCTAGTGCTTATGGTTCTTGTTTTTCAAACCTTATCAGGACGAACACTTTCAAGTGTTTTGGTGAGCCACTTGGGGGACCTGTCTTAGATGGTATAGGTTTCTCTATTTATTGATATGGGGATGCATCAAGTTTTAGCCTTCTAATCCTCTCAATCACATCACTCAAATGGTGTTCTCAAGAAGTGGTTGGAACTTCATGAGGGTGATACATTGCTTCAAAATGAGATCATATATACTGATCCAAGATATAGATGTCAAGAAATCAAGAGTATTATATGTTAGGGTTGATTTCTCTGTCATTATAATTACTTGTGAATTTGTTAGCTTATTTTTATTATTTTTCTTCTTCTGATTTTCATCAAGAAATTACCTAAATTCAAGAATATGAATATCATAGAGAACAAGAGACACAAGATAAAGGCTCCAAGCGAGGGAAAAAAACATAAAAGGAGGAAAACCCATAAAAATATACTCTTCTTATAGAATCAGATCAAAGTGAGAAATCTAAGACCCAAATCCAACCTCCAAGGTGCAAAGTAAATCCCCCCATATTCATCATCTTATTCATAGGAAATAGCATCAATACCAACTTCACTCATATTCCACAGGGAGCTTGTTCTTGTCTTGAGTCATATATCACAAATAACTTGATTTTTTATCAAACCATCTTCCATAAAATGTTCACATCATCTATCACAAGAAAAAATCTTATTATTTCAAATCATCTTCCATAAAAGATTCACACTTCCTTACAAATGTATAGCCTTAAAACCTTTCACTTCTTCACAAAGATGTAGCCTCTAAAATTCACATCCCTTTATACCTCATAACTTATCATAGAGAAGCATCAAATTTCTTTCCATTTGGTGGAGGACTCATGCCAATATATACATTTTCTCATATGTGAAAAGACACTTCCTTTCAGTGAGTTGACTTGACATCTAGGAGGGCCGACTTGGCTTCTTGAGGTGATTTTTACCCAAATTACATTTTCAAAAATTATTTTCCATTTTTATTTACAAGAATTACAAATAATACTTTGATTCTTTGACTCACCAAAGCCTAGAAGCATGAATAACATGCTTAACTAATGAAATAATAATAAAAACTATTTTCCTTCTTCTTTCTTTTTACACAAAATACATAATGATACAATTACAATGATAATTATGAAGGCCGAACGTAGTTAAATTTTCCAACACTCCGTCTTAACAAGGTAGGTATTCATAATTACACAACAAGGTACAAGGATACTCATTAGAAGAGTTGGATTGATAATCCATCATTAAGCATCAACATCATAACCAACATTGTTAATTTTGCAAAATAGCAAGGCCTTGACTAACAAGCTCTAACTCTCTACTATATTAGAGAAGGGTATGAGGCATATATTGCGATACCAACACCACAAACTCTCATGGAACATACCCCATTCGGATGTTCACCAGGTTTGTCTTTTAATTATAGGACTATTCTTATATTGGATTTCCAATCTTCAAATAATGTCGGTCCTCTTCAACTATTCTTATCTTGGATACCCTTTCCTATCATAAAAGAGTATCGATCCACGAGACTACTACCTATATTGGATTCCATATCCTCAAGGAGTATTGGTCCCAGATGCTTATACAATCCTCCATTCTCCCTACTAGTGCCTTCACTAGACTTACGGTTGTTAGTCTTGGCCTAGTGCATGACACATGGGGAATATAGTGTCCATCATCACTCCCTCATAACCAGGGAGGAGATACTTACTCCCTCTCAACCAAGTATAATATCCTTACTCCCTATCAACTACAGAGACATGGTCCACAAGCCTTAGTTGGGCTCATACTTCATCAATACATCAAATACTTGTTTTTCCGTTGAGATATAGTTATAATTTCAAGGCTTCTTTCTTACATTACATCATACTTGGGATTTGACCTTCCTAGATGTCAAACATTTTACGGATCCAAATTATTTCAAATTCTATCTTCATGAAAAGGTTTCTCAACTCCTAAAATAATCACATTGTATAAAATTTCGACCTTTCTATATTTTTTCAACCATCAAACAACTTTGTCATCAAATGGTTCATTTGTCGTCTTCAAGGAGCCAAACTTTATCACAACTACTAGCACATCCAAGCCATCCTTGCATAGCAATATTTATTCTTCATGATCTTCCAAGCCATCATCAGTTTCATCCACTTAATCCATGTGCTCCCAAATCGAATCAAACAATAGTCAATATAATATCATCAAACAATATGTATTTTTAGCTTCTTCACATACTTCTGCAATAAGTCCTTTTAGGAATTCAAACCATATCCCAGCATTATCATAGTTTCCAAACCACAATAGCTTTTAATCAAGAAATGGGATTCTTCATAATCATGCTACTTTCTCCCTTTGAGGTCGTCATTATTTTTCATGGTCTATCTTATAATTACAATAGAGGTTTGCTTCATGCTCTTTAGATTTCAATCATCAATCAATGTGTTCCATGAACAAACCAATCAACAAGATTCAATATTTTATCCCTTAGGGTCTTTACAACTCCTTCTTTCCACCTGAGGTAATTAGAATTCTTGTCCTCTAATTTACTTCCTTGATGCAAGCTTCAAATTGTTCTTTACTTCTTCATCTTCATGCTTTGCCATGTTCTTCCACTTCTTCCTTCTGCTATTCAAGCTTCAGAAAGAAATTATATTGACCTACAACCTCTTTTATAAAATCATTAAAGAAAAAGAAGGAAAAGGAAAAAATATACTAAACAAGGAGATATAGAGTACTTATCTTCATGGGAAGGATTAGATCCCTCTTAATCTTGGACATGTTCACCAACCTTGTTCTCACATTAAACATCAAGGGTTAGACCGACTTCTACCAACGAAAATGATTGGATAAGGTTTTGTTTCTAGGGTTTCTTTTAGTCCAAATTACTATGCTAGGGTTTCTTAACCCTAGATTCCAAATTCTTTAAGACTTGCTACACAAGAATTGAAAACCCTAGATCATTCATATTTATCAACACATGTCATCCATGCTTTGCAAAATTCTACTAGCATGTGGCAAAACCCTAATAATATTGATTGGCATACCTTGTGTTAGCACTATTATTTTTTTTTTTAATTCTGAAGTTAGATCGTCATTATAAGTTGTGTCCTTGATCCTCTTCTGTCCCCTGACTTATGGTGAAGAGTCCTAGAGGATTAAATTATATTAGTCTTTGTCACTTTTTAATAAAATTCAAAAGGAATTCAGAGTCTAATACTTTGTTTCTGTTACAAGGTTGATAGGGTAGAGTCTCTTTTAAGTAGCTCCTTTAACTACTTTTAGTGGTTAAAGTCATAAGTTTCCATTTAAAAAAGGTTCTTATTCTTTCACAGTAATTTCTTATCCAAGGTCATGATAGAGTGTCAGAATCATGATTTATGTTTATAATAACACAAGAATTAGTTTTTATCTCCATGAGAAACAACTATCTTTTTCAAAAGCTATGGTTTGTACAGGAAAATTTGTCTTTCTCAGAAAGGTAGTAATTATCTGCAAGTTATTGTAAGGGAGCAGAGGAAATATTATTCAACGGAAACTAGTATTTCTATTCGAAGATTGAGGAGATGTTGAAGTAAGAGGTGTTTTGTATCTAAAGAATTTTGGTTTTTCATTGGAAGATGTATTAAAATGGTGATCATTTTTATGCTAAGGTCATGCAAAAGTATTGCTACTCACTAAAGGATATAGGTGTCAAAATTTCAGTACGAGTAGCAATAATGAAAATATGTGATGGAGTTGGTGAAATGAGTTGGCAGTGGTTTTAAATAATTCTTGTGTTCGTGTCATCCTTATTCGTCGAGTCTTAGGGCATGAATAAATTTCTTCCATCCGCCCTTGTGATAGCTACAATTAAAAACTTTATTATCCATTTTAAATCATTTGTTAACAGGTGCCAGCAAGTAGGGTTTTTTTGAGGCTTACAGTTGTGTTGGAAATTAGGTTAAAGCAAGTAGTATGGGAAAAGGAGGTAATGTAAACCATTCTGAGCCATCTAACACTCACTTTGTGGATAGTCATGTTAAGGCCGAGTACAAGGCAGCAGGTTGGTACTAGTTCTTCAGGAAATTATCCAGTGAGAATGTGGTTGTTTCTCAAACGTTCCTTGAGACCTTTGATGGAGAGAAGGTTAATATTGGGTCTCAGACCTTCAACATTAGAAAAATAATCATTGCAAGAGAAACTCAGACTTCTCCAACAGGTGAGTCTTTGCATAAGAATAATAAAAACTTTCTTAAAGCTTATGAAAATGTTTATTTAAAGCCTGAGCATGAACACATTGGATGGACTCCTACCATACACATTTCATACTTTAAACCTGAATGGTAGCATGTCATTGCTTCTGTCCAATGCTACATAACTTGTGAAGGAAGGCTTTCAATTGTTCATAAGTACTAAATGAGGTTTTTAGCCCATATCTCTGGTGTCAAACCCATGAACCTACCCTTTTCCTCCACAGATCCCTATTATCGATGTCTCGAAGGATACAGAAGACTCCAGGAAACCTACTACATAATCTATATCATAAAGGATTGATTAAGATACTGATAGTTTATCACTTGAGAATTAAAAGGACTACATGGGGGAAATTTATAACAAATGAGGGATTTAACACTGGTTATTCTAGAAGAAGAGTAGGGAGGCCCAGAAAACTAAGAGATAAAGAAGAACAATAGTCAAACCCTATTCATACACCAACTCCATCACAAGTTGGCCCATCCTCCATGTCATCTAGGAGGATGACTAGGAGCTTAGCCCAGAAGGCTAGAAACACTACATCTACACCAACAACACAACCAACAAATGAAGTCCATACCAGAATTTCATCCAAGGAACCACAGACCTTGAGGTCATTCAAGGAGGAGTGTAGAAAGAAGTTTAAACAAAGAGATACCATGTTCTATAAAAGCACTGTGTCTAAAAGCAAAGAGGAAGCATCTTCCTCTTCAAGGGGTAAACACAGGAGAAGGCTCATCATGAAAAAGGGACTTTCAGAGGAAGTCAACCCTGAAGTCCTAACATCTAGCCCTGTTCTACCTTTAGAGGAAGTCAGCCCTGAAGACATAAGATCAAACCCTATTTTAGAAGCTACTCAGGAGACTCAACAAAATAGTGATATTTCATTCAGAGAGCCTACTCTTTCACTGGTCTTTTCCTCACTCAAGAAGGGGAAAAGAAAAGTGTTAGAGACTATCACAAGGGAAGAAAACACCTTAGCTCAGCTCTTTTCATCTATTGGCTCTTCAGCCAAGAAGAGGAAGAACACTATAATAAATTCATATTCATCATATGAGGAGGACAGCAATGATATAGAAAACACTAATTCAGAGTTTGAAGAGGGAGAATCAAACAGATTCATACATGGTGGAAAAAGGCCTATGTATATTCCAAACCCCTACATCCAAAGACCTCGCACCAGGCCTAAAAAAAAAACTCAGATTAATAAGCAAGCTTATTGCTAACCCTGCACTTAGGGATGAAATCATAAATGTTGATGATAGCCCAGATAATAAAGCTAAGAAGAAAAAGACTCAACAGAAAAATCAAACACAGAAAAGGAGGTCAAACAAAAGGGTGACTAAAGTTGAGGCTATCAAGATCTTTGCATCCATATTAGACCTCTAAAGAAAGAAGATGCAGAGCCTTGAAAATCTGAAGTAGATTTTCATTTTTGGTTTATTTTCAATATTTTTGGATATAGCTACCCTTTTTAGAGGAGGTAGCTAATATTTTCAGATTTAGTATATGGGGAAGAAAAGCTACATTTTGGTTTTATTCTCAAAAGGATGATACTAAAGTTGATGAATTGAATGTGATCTCTGTCATGATGAGTTTTTTCCAGGTGTCATATAACTTCCAGCTGGTTAGCCACTCCTATATTTTAGCAGATATACATATAGGTGTTCACAGGTACTCCTTTCAGTTGTTGGATTCCACCTTTTTTGGAGACAGTTTTTGACAAAGCTACGAAGGCACTCATCCATATTTACTCAACCAGCTTTAGCTTCATCAAGCCATGATTTATCTTATTTCTATTTTTAGTTTCCTCTTTAATGTTTTAGATGAACTCTAGTATACGTAGAGAGTTGTAATAAATTCCTAAAAACATATTTCCACTTTTATTGGAAGCTTTTGTACAGAGCTCCTATTTTGTATAAATATGGTGTAATTCAAAGACAAAAGGGTCGATATATTTTACAGAGCATATTGTGTTACACATTTTGAATATATAATATATTATAAGCACTATTGAGGACTTATGAAAGCTTGTTGTGTGTATTTTCTATTGATCTTATGTGTTTTCATATCTAAACTCTTTAATTCCAGATTGTGATGTTAACTATGTTCCATGTTTGTGTTAGTCACATGCTATATCTATGCATGATTATCTAATTTTGTCAGTCTTTCTTGGAAATATTTCTTGATAAGACATGTATGGAAAATTATCTATGAGCATTCCTTGTAACATAAATCTTTAGGTGTACAATGAAATTCCTGTAAGACTTCTAAATATTTCTTTCATTGATGCACTATCAATATGTATCTTGTGTTATTTTTCTATCCAAACAGTGGAATTCTTTCCTATAGACCCACTATCCTTTTGCATATTCTTCTAGCCAACAGATTACCAATTTACCCTTGCTACCACTTCAAGCCTTAGTACCCTCATATGTGTAAAAACCAATAATATATTTGAAACCTTTTCAGCAGATGTAAGATTCAATCACTCTCCAGAATCCAATCCAAATCATAAAATAGCCCTTGAGCTTAATATGTTCTGGTCAGGAAATTTTCAAAATCCAAGTGTCGATTCCAGCTCTAACATCTTTTGGTGCGTCTGTCGGGAGACGAATATTTTGAATTTCTGTATTCTCCCGAAATTGTTGCATGAATGCCTAGTACTGGATTTTAAAAGGTGAATAAAAACTAGTCATTGTTTCTAATCATAATTAGTTCACCTGGTGACTCCAAAAAGACGACGAGTGGTTTCAAGACAGCCTACCAGAAGAAGAAGTCAGAGATCACCTCATGTGATTCCAGTTTCTAGCCCAGAGAATATAATAAAGGATGCTAGAGGGAAACAGAAATCAATTGAAATTTCACCACATTCAGTGAAAAATTTGCATGCAAAATACATTCCAAAAGAAAAAGGAACCATCATCTTCTTTACAACCTAAATAAATTTCAGTTTCAAAGCAATCTCCTAAAAATTTTCAAGTTGAAACTGCTTCCATTAAAGGAAAATTTGATGATGTTACCTTAGGTTCAGCTGAAATTATATCTCAGCCATCACTTAGTAAAGCAGAAAAAAATATCATTCTAGTGAAAGAAGAAGTTTTAGGTATCATTGAATAAAATCATAAATTAGAAACCTTTGTACTAACAAAATGGAAATTAGAACAAGTGTTGGAAATTGCACCTTTTCTAGATAGATCTATTTTAACTGAGGAAGGCATAAAAACAATTTTGATTTTTCTCCAAACTAATCCTGAATATCAATCTTATTTTAGTCCAAAACATGAGTATTTTCCTCTATCTCAAAACCTAGTTGTTGGCTCATCTTCTTCTCATAAAAAAGGAGATAACCCTCCTGAAATTTAATTTTTAGTCTCTCTGACTTTTTCGCCCAGAAAAATAGACTTGAAGTTGCCCCAATCCTTCAAGAATCAACATCTAAAACTAATTCTCTTTGAGAAGTTGAAATAAAACCTTATTATTTCCATCTCTTTAAGAATCCATTATTTTCAACTCCATAAGCTGAAATTTCCAGTATTCAAACCTCTGTATCAGTAAGTTTACCATTTTTACCTCAGCAAGTCATGGCTCATCCTACTCCTACAAGGATGTTGCAGATTATTGTTGCAAGATATGTGCCACTCGTCCTTCCTCAACCTCTGCATCCTCTTCCTTAAGGGGATTATCTGAAATATTTTCCCAAATACACATGAGAGGGAGAAGGAGTGTCTGTTGAAGAACACCTAGTTGCCTTCTGTAGTTATGTTGATAACCAAAACATTGAACATAAAGATGTTTGGTCTAGAATTTTTTTTCAAAGCTTAGATGGTGAAGCTAGGAAGTGGTTCAAAAATTTTCCACCCAATTCAATAATAGGAATAGATGACTTGGAACAAGTGTTTATAAAACAATGGGGTGACAGAAAATATTACTTATATTATCTCACAGAATTTGGGGCTTTAAAGAATAAGGTTGATGAGTCATTGGTAGATTTCACAAAGAGGTTTAATAAATTTTATCAAAAGATTCCTGTAGAGGTCAAACCCCCTGAAACCACAACCATGATTACCTTTGTCAATGCCTTAGACTCCAAGTTTTCACTATGGTTGAGATATGAGAAGCCACAAACATTAGTGGGTAGGCAGGAGGTTGTTATTGGAGTCTAGTCCAATCTTATGGCCTCAAACAAGTTGAAAAATTAAGAAGGGAAGGGGGAAAAAGACAAAAAGAAAATGAAATAGGAGAAAATATCTTCCTCCTCTAAAAATTTCATAGCTAAATAAAAGCTACATTAGATGTCTAACTTGATTAAATATCTTGCTTCTAAAATGACAAAACTAGAGTTAGAAAATAAGCCTGCTGCTAGGCCCATCCAAAATGAAGGAAATAGAAATCAGGCTCCTTTTAGGAGACCTTTTCAGCCCCAACAAATTTTACAATGCCCAAGGATAAATCCTGATGATCAAAATGTTCAGCCTCCACTGAATAATTTTGTTGAATAAAATAAGCAAGAAGAAGAAGTGGAGGATGAAGAAATCAATCTTGTTGGAGAGACATCACAGTCAACTTGTTTGAATTTACAGGAATATGAAGATCAGTCTAGGATAAATCTATTTTTAGATTATCGGGAAGCTCATATTCATGCTCATAATGAGAAAAAGCAACCTAAAAATCAAACAAGAAATTATCCTTTGAGGTCAAAATAGGTTGTCCAACAGCCTCAACAAAAATAAGATGTTGAAAAAATTACTTTTGAACAAAAGCAAAGGTTAATGATGTTTCTTCATCACCTGAGCTTGCTCCAATCATCAACACAGCTGCTAAAAATAAAGATTTGACTCCACTCAATTTCATTTTTAAGTCTGAATTGAATAAAATCAAGATTCTAGTCCCACTCCTAAAATTATTGAAAAAACCATCTTACAGAGAATCATTCAAAAGTATGCCTCAACCATCTCTTTCTCTGTTGAGAATGCAACAAGATGATGGAGCTTAGTGAAAAGAAGTCACCTTCACTAAGTGGGCCCGCAGGCTATTTTTTGTGCAAAGTCTATTTTTAGACTATGTCTATTTTTAGACATATGGATCATGGTCTATGAGTTGCAGGATGCTATTTATGGATGGTTGGTCAAGTTGGTAAAAATAGATGGACTTCTATTTTTAGACATACTGGGCGGAATCTATTTTTAGATTGCCAGTCTAAAAATAGATATGTCGAATATTATTAGCTCTTAATAATATTTGGACTATAAACATTATCTTATCCTCTTGGAGCACTTCAGTTTGATGCTTGGATGTGGCACATGCAGCTGACAGAAGGAAATACGCTTTTCCTAAGGTTTATTTGAGCTATTGCATGGTTGACTTCAGTTAGAACTCATGTGGCAAAGTTTGGTGGAGTTGATGAGACAGTTGGTGGAGTTGTGTTCGGTTTAACTTAGTTGAACTAGTTGTATTTAGTCTAACTGATAAATACACTAGCGATGAGTGGTGTGAATTAATTATTAATTAATTCACTAATTATTAACTCATAAATCAACTAAAGAATACATCAGTTAACTGCAGTGCATGGACAGTTCAGTGGAGACCAGTGTTAGAGGTGGGTGAAAGGGTGAGTCTACTATCAATTGTGACTATAGCTGTGCATGATATTTGCACACACATTGATTGAGATTTCCAATGAGGATTGCGCAGTACAAGCCAAGGGGATTAGAACTTGGATCTCACAATTAACCATCTTGGATTGTGCAATAGAGGCAGGCTAACAGGTGGACGAGATTTTAACTTGTGACTTGTTCATATCTGAGCTTGTGTAGTGTGTAACAATTGGAGATAGTGCTGAGAGCTTGTGAGGATTTTGTACTATGATTGTTACATGTTCTCTATCATTATAATATACAGATAGTTGGGGGTTTTCAGCTGTAAGCTTTCCCCATTACATACTGTGTTGATATGTGTGATTGATTAATGTTTCAATGTGCGCATGCGATTGTTTTTAATTTCGCAAATTGATGATCAATGGTAGAAGAGGTTATGTATTATGCATGAAGCTCAAATAGTGTGTAATCAGGATAATCTCGGTGAATAACTCATCTATTATTCAAATTTCTACATTCTCCTGATTCTATCAATCTTGAAGATGAACATACTATTGTCTTTTTAGGCAGCCATGTCCAAGATCAAAATGATGATAATTCTCCACCTTTTTATCTTTCACTCAACATTCATAACAAATATTTGCATAACTTCCTATTAGATTCTGGGGCCTCTCACAATTTGATGTAAGAAAGTGATGGATGAATTAGGATTGGAAATTACTAAACAATATCACGACCTTTATACTTTTGACTCCAAAAGGATTAAGTGTTTAGGGGTGATCAAGGACTTGGTAATTTCTCTTACCAAGCTTCCTATGAAGAGTCTGGTGATGGACATAGTATTTTTTGATATACCCTCAAGATTTTGAATGCTCCTTTCCATATCTTGGTCCAAGAAGCTGGGAGGTGCTCTTCAAATGGATATGACATACACCACTATCCCAGTTTTTGGAGGATAATTTAGGAGGTTGTATAGAGAAACACAGATGGCTTATATCATAAGTGATCAACTAAATCCATCAAATAATCCTATATATGTTGAAGAGAAGGAGTTAGGATCATATATTTTTCATATTTTTGTTGATGACAGTCATTTTCAGCCAAAATTAATAAGAAACAACATCTACTCACCTCAAAATTTAGAAGTTGGACACATCTGGAACTTGTATTTTGATGGAGCCTCATCAAGAGAAGGATCAGGAGCTGGTATAGCTCTTATTTTCCCCTCTCAGCAGGTAGTGACTTTATCATATAAGTTCCAGTTTGTCACTACTAATAACACTGTTGAATATGAAGCACTGAATCTGGGAATGAAGGCACCAAAATATTTCGGAGCAGAGTAATTGATTATTTTTGGTGATTCAGAGTTGGTGGTACAGTAGGTGAGAGATAACTATCAAGTTAAAAATTTAAAACTGAAGAATTATAGAAATGAAGTTGGGATTTGATTGAACATTATTTTTCAGCATTCAATTTAAATTATGTTTCTAGAGAAGAAAATTAAATGGCAGATTCATTAGCCGTTGTTACTAGTAATTTTAAGGTCCCTCTGGATGTCAAAGCTACTTACGATATTCAAATTAAAAACAAAATTTCCATTCCTAAAAATATCAAACACTGGCAAGTGTTTGAAGATGATAAAGAAATTTAGAAATTTTTGGAATGTATGGAGGAGTTTTCATATATTAAAATTGACGATGAACAAGACACAGCTGAAGGTCAGGATAACAAGTCATTCAAAAAAAATTGGCTGGAAAAGAAATTATTGAGCTGAAAACAAACTTCATTCCTAAAGGCTTGGTCCCTTTAGAAATATTTTTTGACAATAATGATGTATTTTTTAAGCCTGATAGCAAGATGGATGGAGAAATTATAGTTGACTGCAACACTAGTACTGAAAATCAGCCTAGATATGTTAAAGTTTCTAAATATATTCCTGAAGAAACTAGAACTAAATATGTCAATTTGCTGAAACAGTATGAAAATATTTTTGCTCGGTCTTACAGTGATTTGAAGACCTATGACAGAAGCATAATGGAGCATAAAATCCCTCTCAAATAAGAAGCTAAACATGTGGCACAGAAGGCATATTAATCCTATGTTGCTCCCTATTATTGAGAAAGAAATTAAAAAAAATGTGGGAATCCAACATAATTTTGCCTTTAAGATTTTCCAATTGGGTAGCTAATATAGTCTTGGTTCGAAAGAAGAGTGGTGAAATCAGGATTTGTGTTGATTTTTGCATCTTGAAACAGTGTTCACTAAAGAATAACTATCCTTTACCTAAAACGGATCATATTTTGCAGAAAGTTGTATGTTCAAAGAGAATGTCAATGATAGATGGATTTTCAGGATACAATCAAATTTCAATTGACAAGCAAGATAGGGAGAAAACAGCTTTTACTACACCCTAGGGAACTTTCATGTACAATAATATGCCTTTCGGTTTGATGAATGCAGGTGCAACATTTCAGCGCCCAATGGATATTGCCTTTGTAGGAGAAAAGGACAGATTTTTTGTCATTTATTTAGATGATATAACAGTGTTTTCAAAATATTATCATGATCATCTAAAACATTTGCAGCAAGTGTTCAAAAAGTGCAGAAAATTTGGTTTATCTCTAAACCCAAAGAAATGATGCTTTGTTATCCAAGAAGGAAAATTGTTGGGAAATGTAGTAACAGAAAATAGTATTTGCATTGACTCAGGGAGCGTTGAAGCAATTCAGAAAATCAGTTTACCCAGAAATAAGAAAGAGTTATAGTCATTCTTGGGTAAGATTAATTTTCCGAGGCATTTTGTTCCAAATTTTGCAGAATTAATTAAGCACACAAATGTCCTGTTGAAGAAAGATGCAGAGTTTAGGTAGCGGGATGAAGAAAAAAACTCTTTCTTGGAAATCAAATATGTTTTGACTAAAGCCCCAATATTAATCAGCTCTGATTTTTAGAAATATTTCTTGACTTTTTCATATGCTTCTGAGGAAACTATTGCAGCAGATTTACTTCAAAAGAACAAGGAAGGCTTCGAGCAGCCAATTTCTTTTTTCAACCGTGCATTGAGGGATATTGAATTGAAATACACCTTTGTTGAAAAACAAGCATATACACTGGTGAAGGCTCTTAAGCATTTTTGAATTTATGTGCTGCATTCTAAGATTGTTGCTTTTGTACCAAATATTGTTGTCAAAGATGTATTGTTACAGACCAACACAGATGGTAGGAGGGGAAGATGGTTGAAAAAAAATTTGGAATTTGACATTGAAATCAAACCTACTAAGTTGATAAAAGGACAGGGTTTAGACCGCTTAATGGCATAATCAAATTGCATTGCTCTGAATCTGAATGTCGAAATAGCTGAAGAAACAGAAAAATAAGGTACAACTGATTATCCTGACATCTTTTATTCCAATTGGTACAAGGATATATTGTACTTTTTGTTAAATTTTATTTGTCCTCCAAAAATGGAAAATTCAAAGAGGAGAGCTTTTAAGTTGAAGACTGTCAAATATTTCATAATTGAGAATCAACTTTATTGGAAAGACCCTGTAGGAGCTTTTTTGAGATGTCTAGATGAGGTTTATTCCCAGGAACTTATAGCAGAAATACATGCAGGGGTATGTGGCATACATTTGTACTAGAATACCACTGAAAAATAAATAAATAAATAAAAAGAAGAAGAAGAAGATTTTAGGAGCTTCTTATTACTAGCCAACTCTTTTTTCTGATGTTTTTACTAAATTCAGAGCTTGCACTGAATGTAAAAAGTTCGTTGGTAAGCAAAAGATACTCCCACTAACTCTGATCCCCATTTCAGCAGATGCTCCTTTCCAGCAGTGGGGGCTAGATTTCATTGGTGAGATTCATCCACCATCATCGGGACAACACAGGTGGATACTTACAGCCACATATTATTTCACCAAGTGGCTTGAGGCCATTCCAACTAGAAATTCCACTGACACGGTAATCATTAAATTTCTATTAGAAAACATTATGTCTATATTTGGCTACCGTCAGAGGTTGGTGATTGACAATGCAATGGCTTTGAAATCTACCAAGATGAACAGTTTTTGTCAGAAGTACAATATTGATTTGACTCATTCTACACCTTATTACCCCCAAGGTAATGGACTATATAAGTCATCAAATAAAGTATGGTGAGAATTATAAAAAGATGATGACTAAAAACAAAATAAATTGGGATACTCGGCTAGTTCATGCTCTTTGGGCAGATAGGGTAAGTGTTAAAAGATCAATTGAAGCTTCTCCCTTTCAGCTTTTTTATGGTGTTGATGTTTTCATTCCATTACATTTGGCTTTGCCTATCATGAAGTTTTTACAGGATGAAATTGATAATTCAAACCCCATGCAAAGAAGAATGTTGTAATTGATAGAAATTCATCAAATTTAGGAATCCCTTATGGAAAAAACAGATAAATACAAGGCCAAATTAAAAGTTTTCTTTGATAAAAGGGTGAAGCAACAAACATCCCAGGAAGATGATTTGGTATTGCGATGGGATGCAAGAAGAGAATACCATGGCAAGCATGGTAACTTTGATAATTTATGGTTTGGGGCATTCAAGGTTGCTCAAGTTCTGGAAAATAAAACATTTCTTCTAAAATATTTAGATGATGACCAATTAGCTAGAGGTCCAGTTAATGGTAATTATCTCAAAAAGTTATTTGTATGTTGATTCAGTCACTCCCTCCATTGTAAATATCTGGAGTGTTGTTGTTTAATTATACTCCATGCCCAATGGTGTTTATGTTTCTAAATAGAGTTAGTTTCATTAGAGTCAATAAAATTTAGTTTCTTTCGTTAGCTTCTAAAATTTAAAGGCATTGAATCTATAGTCCTTGAAGCCTCACAGGGAGTACTTCATCCCCAATAGGAGCCACTATTAGCACTGCAATTTTTCAAAAAAAAATCTAAATTCTAGTCATCATTATACGTTGTGTCTTTAATCCTCTTTTGTCCCGTAACTTATGGTGAAGAGACCTGGAGGATTAAATTGTATAATCCTTTGTCAATTTTTAATAAAATTCAAAAGGAATTCTGAGTACAATACTTTTTTTTTGTTACAAGGTTGATAGGGTAGTGTCTCTTTTAAGCAGGTCTTTTAACTACTTTCAGTGGTTAAAGTCATAATTTTCCATTTAAAAAAGGGTATTATTCTTTTACCGTAGTTTCTTATCCAAGGTCGATGACAAAGTGTCAGAATCATGATTTTTGTTTAGAATAACACAATAATTAGTTTTTCTCTCCATGAGAAACAACTATATTTTTCAAAAGCTACAGTTTGTATAGGAAAATTTGTCTTTCTCGGAAAGGTAGTAATTATTTGCAAGTTATTGTAAGGGAGCAGAGGAAATACTATTCAAAGGAAACTAGTGTTGCTATTCGAATATTGAGGAGATGTTGAAGTAAGAGGTGTTGTGTATCTAAATAATGTTGGTTTTTCATTGGAAGATGTATTAAAAGGGTGATCATTTTTATGCTAAGGTCATGCAAAAGTATTGCTACTCACTAAATGGTATAAGTGTCAAAAGTGCAGTACGAGTAGCAATAATGAAAATATGTGATGGACTTGGTGAAATGAGTTGGCACTAGTGAGACTCAGACTTCTGCAACAAGTGAGCCTTGGCATAATAATAATAAAACTCTTCTTAAAGCTATTGTGAATGTTTATTTAAAGCCCGAGCATGAACACATTGTATGGACTCCTACCATACACATTTCATACTTTAAACCTAAATGGAAGCATGTCATTTCTACTGTCTAGCACTACATAACTTGTGAAGGAAGGTTTTCAACTGTTCACAAGTACCAAATGAGGCTTTTAGCCCATATCTCTGGTGTCAAACCCATGAACCTACCATTTTTCCTCCACATATCCCTATTTTCGATGTCTCGAAGGATACAGAAGACTCCAGACTACTCACTACATAATCTATATCATAGAGGCTTGATTAAGATACTAATAGTTTATCACTTGAGAAGGAAAAGGAATACATGGGAGAAATTTATAAAAGATGAGTGATTTAACACTGCTTATTCTAGAAGAAGACTAGGGAGGCCCAGAAAACTGAGAGATTAAGAAGAACAATAGTCAAACCCTATTCATAAAACAACTCCCTCACAAGATAGCCCATCCTCCATGTCATCTAGGAGGCATACTAGGAGCTTAGCCCAGAAGGCTAGAAACACTACATCTACACCAACAACACAGCTGGAAAACGAAGTCCATACCAGCAGTTCATCCAAGGAACCACAAACCTTGAGGTCATTCATGGAGGAGTGAAGAAATAATTTTAAACAAAGAGATAACCTATTCCATAAAAGCACTGTGTCTAAAATAAAATAGGAAGCAACTTCCTCTTCAAGGGGTAAAAACAGGAGAAGACTCATCATGAAAAAGGGACTTTCAGAGGAAGTCAGCCCTGAAGTCCTAACATTCAGTCATGTTCTACCTCCAGAGGAAGTCAGACCTGAAGCCATAAGATCAAACCCTGTTTTAGAAGCTACTCATGAGACTCAACAAAACAGTGATATTTCATTCAAAGAGCCTACTCTTTCACAGGTCTTTTCCTCACTCAAGAAGGGGAAAATCAAAGTGTTAAGAGGCTATCACAAGGGAAGAACGCACCTTAGCTCAGCTATTTTCATCTATTGGCTCTTTAGACAAGAAGAGGAAGAAAACTATAATACATTCATACTCATCTTATGAGTAGGAAATCAGTGATACAGAATACACTAAGTTAGAGTTTGAAGAGGGAGAATCAAACAAATTCGTACATGGTGGGAAAATTCCTATGTATATTCCAAACCCCTACATCCAAAGACCTCGTACCATGCCTAAAAACAAACTTTGATTAACAAGCAAGCTGATTGCTAACCTTGCACTTAGGGATGAAATCATAAATGTTGATGATAGCCCAGAGAATAAAGCTAAGAAGAAAAAGACTCATCAGAAAAATCAAACACAGAAAAGGAGGTCAAACAAAAGGGTGACTAAAGTTGAGGCTATCAGGATCTTTGAATCCATATTATACCTTTGAAGAATGAAGATGTAGAGCCTTGAAAATATGAAGTAGATTTTTATTTTTGGTTTATTTTTAGTATTTTCGGATATAGCTACCCTTTTTAGAGGAGGTAGATAATATATTTGGATTTAGTATATGGGGAAGAAAAGCTAATTTTTGGTTTTATTCTCACAAGGATGATACTAAAGTTGATGAAGTGAATGTGATCTCTATCATGATGAGTTTTTTCCAAGTGTCAGATAGCTTCCAGTTGGTTAGCCACTCCTATATTTTAGCAGATATACATACAGGTGTTCACAAGTACTCCTTTCAGTTGTTGTATTCCACCTTTTTTGGAGACATTTTTCGACAAATCTACGAGGGCATTCAACCATATTTACTCAGCAAGCTTCAGCTCCATCATTTCATGCTTTATCTTATTTCTATTTTCAGTTTCCTCTTTAATTTTTTAGATGAACTCTACTATACGTAGAGAGTTGTAATAAATTCCGAAAAACAGATTTCCATTTTTATTGGAAGCTTTTGTACAGAGCTCCTATTTTGTATAAATATGGTGTAATGCAAAGACATAAGGGTTCAATGATTGTATTTGATAGAGCATATTGTGTTACACATTTTGAATATATAATATATCAGAAGCACTGGTGAGGACTTATGAAAGCTTGTTGTGTGTATTGTCTACTAATCTTATGTGTTTTCATATATAAATTCTTTAGTTCCAAATTGTGATGTTAACTTTGTTCCATGTTTTTGTTAGTCTCATGTTATATCTATGCATGATTATCTAATTTTTTCAATATTCCTTGATAATACATGTATGGAAAATTATTTATGAGCATTCCTTGTAACATAAATCTAAATTAGGTGTACAATGAAATTCTTGTAAGACTTCTAAAAGCTTTCTTTCATTAATGCACTATCAAACTGTATCTTGTCTTATTTTTATATCCAAACAATGGATTTCTATCCTATAGACCCATTTTCCTTTTGCATATACTCCTATCCAATAGATTACCAATTTACCCTTGCTACCACATCAAGCCTTAGTACCCTCATATGTGTAAAAGAGAGTTATATATTTGAAACCTTTTCAGCAGATGTAAGATTCAATCACTTTCCACAATCCAATTCAAATTATAAAATATCCCTTGAGCTTAAGATGTGTCTGGTTAGGCACTTGTCACAATCCAAGTGTTGATTCTAGCGCTAACACCTAGTATCCATTTCATTTCTTAATATAGTCTCATATGTAGTGACCTTTTTGGAGTGCTACCAAATCCACAATGTGTGAGTGTCTCTAGTCTATATTTATGCAGACACTTTATCTTTCAAATGACCAACATGAGTTAGTGAAATTGAAACATATCATGGAATGTGCACAAAAATTATACATACATATGTAACTTTACCTTATCATAGTCTTCCAAAGATCCGGTTAAGTGTTAACACTCTTCAACAAAAAAATATCTTTAACACAGATACCTCAGTTCTCCATCCTTCAAGCTAGGGTTCAATCCATAAATACATTTTTTCAGCATCCTTTGTTTCTTATGATATCATAGTTCTTTAGAATCCCAACCTTTTGTATATTTCTAGATAATTCCTTCCAGGTCAGCCTCGTTGATGGAGTAAGTCCTTCTTCTATGGATATTGTTTCTTCTCATAGTAGTGCTTCATAATATTTAATATTTATTTTTATTGTTCTTTTTAGAATTTTGGTTTCTTCTGAATAGGTTGCCTTCATGGTGAAGTTCATCCTTCAAAATTCTTATGGCTGCTACACGTACTTTTCATATACATTATTTATATTACTTCCATCAAGAGTTGTGTAGAGTTTTACTCCCATACATAGTTACTACAATATTAAATATCATTGTCTTGTTGTCAACGAAAATATGTGTTTTACTGCACAATTTCAAGATACATAATCAATGTACAAGCCACTGTATAATTGCTACAATGTGCAGAGAAGAAATTCCAACACATAGATATATCTATGCCACTGTATATACAAAGATATATTGATACCATTGTAGGTATGCCACTTTAGGGATGAAACTATAGAGATGTCACAATGCACATAATTATATTAATTCCAATGTAGATTAATGTGAGCCATAAACCATTGTTGTGAACCATTATTATGTTGCAAGAAATTGTATTAATGTGGAGCATTGATGTGAGCCAATGTAATGATGTGAGCTACTGAAAACTAGTGAGCCACCTCATTGTAAATCCAAACCTCAAATAATATAATTGTAAATGAAAATATCATAGAATAGAACACGATCTATAGATTTACTATGTGAGTCATAGAATACTAAGTGAAACATAGAAGAATAAGTGAACCATATAAAATATAAAGTGATCACAAAGTATTGATGTAATTTGTTATAAAATTTGATCCACAAAAATATTATGAAAAAGAGAAATTTGAGCTACAATTATGAGGATTGAACCATGTCATAGAGTTCGAGTTCCATGTCATAGAGAGTGATATCCATATGTCACAGAGAGAGAGATCCGTACATCAAAGAGAAATGCATGACCATACCAGTGAGCCACATACCTAAGCCTCCTCAAATATCACTGATGTGAGCCACAGAGTAATTACAAAAATGAGAACCATAGTTAGATTGATACGTGCCACAAAGAATAGATATGATCCATACGAAAGATGCGAACCATAGGGAGGTTTCTTGGGAACTTGTCAAGAGATCCATGTGTAACGATTATATGAGCCACTGTATGTCGAGCCACAAAAGGAAGATCCAAGTCACTGAACATTTGTAAAGTGCGAGCCAAGTATAGAGTGCAGACCAAATAAGAAAAACCAATCCATTGAAATGTACAACAAACCTTTGCATTAGGGATTTATATTCTGATATCAAGGTCTAGAGAGATAGGAAGTATTCATGTCACAAAGGTAAGGTATTTTTATCACAATGATAGTAAATCATTTATATTCCCATAATCTCATTTAATCCACAAACTTGATAGAAGCTACATCACAAAAGCCACAAAAATTTGTCCAATAAAATATTTGAAGACCTTCAAGGATGCATCAAACTTCGAATACCAATAGAATATGATCTTCATGCCTCCTTATTCAAACCTTAGCTCTGATACCATGTTGATAAATCAAGAGGCTTATATGTTAGGGATTATTTATCTATCATAATAATTACTTGTGAATTTGTTAGCTTATTTATTGTTATTTTTATTACTCTTATTTTCATCAAGAAATTACCAAAATGAAAGAATATGAAGATCACAGAGAACAAGAGACACAATATATAGGCTCCAAGGCAGGGAAAAAATCCCACAAGGCGGGAAACCTAGAAAAGTATACTCTTCTTATAGAATAAGATCAAAGTGAGAAATCCAAGACCCAAATCCAAGCTCCAATATTCCAATCCAATCCCTCCATATTCATCATCTTAGTCACACGAAATAAAATCAATTCATTCACAATATCATGCACCAACTTCAACTCATAAGCCACATGGAGCTCGTTCTCGTCTTGAGTCATCTATCAAAAATAACTTGTATTTTTTCATAGACTACATTCCATAGAAAGCTCACATTATCAATCACAAGAAGAAATATTACTATTTTAGATCATATTCCATAAAATATTCACACTTCCTTGTAGATGTATAGCCTTAAAACATCACACTTCTTCACAAATATATAGCCTCTAAAATTGACATCTCTTTCTACCTCATAACTTATCACATAGAATTATCAAATCACTTTTCATTTGGAGGAGGATTCATGCCAATATATAGGTGTTCTCATATGCAAAAGGAAACATCCTTTTAGTGAGCCAACTTGACATCTAGGAGGGTCGAGTTGGCTTATTGAGGTGATTTTTACCCAAATTACATTTTCAATTTTTTTTACAAGAATTTCAAATAGGACTTTTACTATTTGACTCAAAAAATCCTAGAAGCATGAAGAACGTTCTTAACTAATGAAATAATAATAATAAATATTTTTCTTCTTCTTGGTTTTTACATAAAAATTCATAATGATAGAATTACAATGATAATTATGAAGACTAAACCTAGTTACATTTTCCAACAAGATATACCCACTTCAATATGTGTAATCTCATTATCAAATTCATGATAAGTTTTTGCATGATTGAATCTATCCAAATGATCAAGCTGTCACTCAACAATGTTGTCAGTCTTGGAAGATTAAAAAAATCGCATCTCTAGACAAAACGAACTTCTTATTTACCTCATTGTAAAGAAGAAGTTCCTTGGTGGTATCTGAATACCCCAAGAATATGCATTTCCAACTCCTTGCATCAATATTACTTCTTTGTTCCTTAGGATTCAAGGCATAGCAAGTGGAACCAAAGATCTTGAGATGCCTTACTAAAGGAATGTGGCCATACCACATTTCATAAGGAGTCTTTTTCTAAGAGCATGAGGTGAAAAAAAAATTTGACATATATTTGACATAGAATTGCATAAACCCAAAACATCAACTTTACATTTTTTAAAAACTTCATTGATTGAACCATATTTAAGATAGTATTTTTCATTCTTTAAGCTACACCATTTTTTTGAGGATTGTTTGATCTTGAATCCGATGTTGGCAAAGATTTTTTGAAATTCATTAAAAGTATAGTGTTTTCCAATATCAGTAAGAAGGGAGTCAATATTTGATGGTGCATATTTTTAAATCGATGCATGAAAATGAGTCTAAAGTTTCAAAAACTTTCTTATTTTTTTTTCAATAAGTATACCCAAAGAATCATGGTGTAATCATCAATCAAATTCATCATATATCTACTGCAATTTGTAGAAGGAACAAATGCAATGCCACACACATTAGAATGAATCCATGTATATTTTTCTATCTACTCTAGAAGTAGAACGATGAAATGGACATTTTCTATGCTTTTCTAGGATATAACAATCACCTTGCTTCAACTTCCTAAGAATGGTTGGCAAACCAAAAACACCATTCTTTTTAAGCAAAAAAACTCTGTCATGTTTAAGATATCCAAATATTCCATGCCATAGAAGACTAGATTGCAATGTAACTTAAATATACTGAGAAATATATGCAAAGTTATGTGCACGAGAAAATGATACTTGCAACTTCAACAACATTTTCTCCTCTAATCCAGTCATGAAAACTGTGTTGTCATATGCTTTCCTTATCTCTACTTTTCCATCAAGCATATGAATAGAGTGGCCTTGCTAGAGAATGTGAACAAGGGGATGCTAGAATTATTGCAGTTCTAGAAGGTAGAGTACATCATGTACAAGAAACCTTAGATCAGAGCAAGCCTCTTGCATGTGATTCCAAACCCTGCATGGACTCCTTCCTATGAACCTGTGCGAGCCAAAACAAAATAGAAGAACCAAAACAATGAATGCAGGATTATGAAGTCCATGCAGGAAGTCAAAACAATTGAAGCCTGATAGTTCCCAATCTTGGGGACTTGAGACTTGCTACAAAAGACACTCCCCTGTCTACTTTTTCAATGAGCTCTTCAAAGAAATATTTCTGAAAGGTCATATGGAAGGTTGCACATGTATCAAGCATGTTAATTTTCCATAGGGCTATATTGATGTTTGCTTTGATAGTTGCATTTATTCATTAACACATTAAGTTCACCCCATATAATTATATCATTATTCATATTTACACTATAACCATCATCATATGCAACTATGTAGAAATAAAAATAACATCATCATCTTCTATGCAGCGGAACATAAAGAAACAAATGGAAGAAAATCATGCACACATAGACACACCAGGATTGGTCCGAGAATAGGGAAAAACCCACTGTGGGGAAAACCCTTGCAAATTCTTCTTCTTCTATCGTCATAAAATGATTCAATAAACAAGATTACAATGATCCATTGATCCATATCTTCATAATGTAGTAAAAAAAACTAGCACGTGCATAATATAGCCTCAACCATACTTCTACTAAAGGATCCTGATTTTGAGAACTGTAATGCATTGTCACTGACTGTAGTTAACTGTTGAACATTGTTGTCACTAAGAGGAAACTTTGAAGTATTTTATATTCATCATGATCTGCCTTCTTAGGCCCTAGCTACACCCATAACACTTTGTGCCTGCGACTATGGGTTCCTGGTCACTACCAGGACATTTTGTGCCTGCGGTTATGGAAGAGTGTAGCATGATCTGCCTTTTGAGGCCCTAGCCACACCCATAACATGTGTGCCTATGGCTATGGGTCCCTGGCTGCTACCAAAATACTTTTTTCCTATGCCTATGGTTGTGCTTAGCCTGATTGGCCTCTGAAGCCTTAATCTTTGCCTTAACTCATTGTGCCCACGGCTATAGCCCAAAAATTTCAGCTTCAATCATGCGGTTATGATCCATAAAACCTTAGATCATAGCAAGCCTCTTGCATGTGATTCCAAACCCTGCATGGACTCCTTCCTATGAACATGTGCAAGCCAAAACAAAATAGACGAACCAAAAAAATGAATGAAAATAGAAGATCGTTTGAGAAATGTGTGAGAATGAGCTTGAGGTTGCTTCTATTTATAAAATTTTGTGTGCGTCCACTTGGGTTTAAGGCTGAATTAACCAACTCCACATGTGCTTAGGTCGAACTATTCCATTATACATTAATAAATAAAATAATTCAAAAAATAACTTCCGCTTAACCAAATAGCGTGATCTTTAGATCGATTTTGGTCCTATCAAAAAGAGGAATATAGTGCAATTATTATATGCATCATATGAGTTTTCCAAAGTGGAATTTTACTGCATTTGCATAATTTTAACACTCCCTCTCAACCAGGGAGAATTCCACCTGCCAATAGTTGTTCATCAATCAATATGCAATTATAGTATCTTCAAGCTTCATCAAGTATTGTCACTTATAATTTATGTCATGTAGTTTTCATGTTATGAACCTTCATCATTAAAAATCATCAATTTTACTTCTCATGCTTATTCATTCTTATCTCTTTATTGTTTCTTCTCATATGTTGAACATTCTTAGATCTAGAAGAAGAATAATTTTTCACTGAATGGGATATTAGGCTAACACCCTTTATCCATCAAGCTATCATTCGAAATCTATGTCAGCGGGCTACTACCAGGAATATCATCATTAATCATCATCAGAGAGAATGTAATCAAGGAGCACATCTCGACCTATAACCACATCGAGGAGCATATCTTGACACGGAATATCATGGGGGATTTATACATATTCAACCCCATATCTAGCAATAGGATATACAATCATGCAAGTGAGACCATATCAAACTTGGGATTACATCGGAGAGCTCAATCTCAACTCAGAAGTGAATAGGGTTATCTCAACCCATCTTATTTCCTACTGACCTTCCCATATATGATCCTGAATATTCATGTGATAGAACACATGCATCATAATCGAATTGGGTTGTAAACCCCAAGTACATTCTCAACCTGTTGGCCAAATGAGGAGCGATATTCCCAAAATGCCCCGCTTGTGGGTATGATGCCAACTGGGGTATACTCTGCAAACACCAGACAGGGGAGAAACATTCTCGAACCCTATGAAGATAGGGGAGCAGAATATCTAACCTTGTGGGTAGTAGATAAGGGTCATACCCTATTTTCCATAGTTCCCTCAACCCAAGGATCCCTCTATCTCAATTTCTAACCCTGGGAGCTCAATCAAGGAGGAAGAGTTGGCTCAGTGTCCTCGATCAGTGTTGCTCTCATCATAATCAGATATGGTATCTGCTTGTCTCAATAGAATCTTATTCATGCTCATGCAGGACATCAAATCAAATATTATGTTATAAAATCATAAATGGATACCATAATCATCCTCTCTCTCAAAGAGGTGTCAATCACAAGCCTAATCTTGTCTCGAACAACTGCATTGTCTCAATTTATGGAGAAATCTCAGTCCCAAATATATATATATATATATATGGGATTCTTCAACATCACAACATATCCATGTCTTATCCAAATCATGCTTATACATCTCTTTAGGGAGCTTCTACATCCTACCTCACAGCTAGACATGCTAGAAATATCGTATCCAACCTCGGTTGTGCTATGGTCCTTTCATCGAATATATCATGGAATATCTCATATTAAGGCACCATCCAAATGTGCTCATTAATAATAATCCCAAACATCATTAGTACATTCATGTAGCCACATAGGAGAAATATCTCATCCTTTAAAAATAGAATGCTTCATGCAGATATTTAAAAGGATGTTTGGTGGTAACTCTGATTGAAGAAGCTCAATCATGAATTTAATCATGTTCTATACACATCATATACAGATGGATGTTCAAAACAAAACATCAATGTTTCAATCAACTGTCAGATGTCGTTTCAAGTTCAACAACATTTGAACTTTAAATAAGAGTGTACAAGGATTTACATTTCCATTACACTAAGACATTTTCAACAGCTTTGCAATATAGTATTTATTTCCCAAATTGTAGAAATCAATTAATCATGGCATGATACATTATTTCGAGCTTCAAAAACCTTCTCCCTCGTCTTACTTCATCAGAGGCTCATCATTTGTTAATATTAGACCATTAGTATGTAAAACCAAATCCATAATCAAAATCAAGGCCATACATTGGAACTCATTATCATGACTTCCTCAGATTACTGTCAAATATGAACAAATCGGAATCGAGGAGCTTGCATCATGCAACACTTTCTGCAAGAATAAATCCTTACCAAGCCAACATAGTCAGCCTTACATAAATCAATGTTATGTCAATGAATTCAGCTCATCTTAGTTTAGAAGTAGGACCAAGACTATTATCAAATACATTGATATCATAGTATTAATTATTTCAACCAGGCGACAAGTACAACTCATATCAAGTCTTGACTTCATTTTATGTCAAGCCAACAAGTATGTCATTTATCATGCCATTACAAGCCATTTATGTCACTAGATTAAAATTCATACACCATATATGAGTCATGTAGGTTCCATCTTCATACAAAATCACAATTATCAATACTTTAACCATTGTGCTAGGAATAAGGAGGTCAATAAAAAACCATAATTTTGAATACTTACATAAGACATTGAAGGTCATTATGCCCACATAGAATTGACATCAGGGAAAATAAAAAATCATCAGATTAAATCATAAGTCACCACGTCAAGTCCAAATTTGTTATCATAGAGAGATCTATAATCCAAATATATGTCTCAATCATCAATTCAAAGTTCTAAGTCATTGTTAAGCATCATGTCATAGTTCCAAACACAAATCATATATATCAATCATCCAAATCATGTCAAAATTTTGTAGCACAAACTTCAAACATAATGACATATTCATATGAATGTCCCGGTCACATGGAAACACAAGTTCAATTTAAACATACGAACTTTTCTTGCTAATATATCTTACTAATATCTACAACACATCTGCAGAACTGGCATCTTCTAGGTGACCACCTGATTTCATGCTCAATCCTTCATTTTCTGTTATCGACAATTTTAACCCAACAACTTCAAAAATCAGTTTACAATGGTAGTACATGTGAGAGATCCCTTGATCCATAGTACAAAATATATTTGTGTAAAAAACTTCAAATTTGTGTCTATCAGTCATAAAACTATGGGAATTCCTTTATGTGAGTGAGGCTCAGACCTCTATTGTAGATTAACAATGTAATACCCATAAATCATAAAGAATATGTATTTTCATATTCATTCATGTCATCAACCTGTCTTTACTAGATTCATATGACAACAGATCAGTTAGATCACAAATACATATCTATCATGATCATCAACATTATGTCATCAATCTTTCATCAAGGGTTAGACTTGAAATATTAGGGAAGCTAGCGGATTTGGCATCATATCTCAAAGATTATGAACACAATAACATTTTCTATCAAGTCAATCCATCAAGTTAGGGAATCTAGTTTCACCATATTCCATCGAGACATGACCATAGGTAGTAAGAGATCGAGAACATCAATCTCATATATATACCTATATCATCAAGGTTACCATGCTTATCATGATCAACCAGATCAAGTTAGTTTATTCAATAAATCTTTACCAAAATAGTATCAATCTCTCTTTCCATGAGATTTCATCATGCTTATCACAAGCATTATCATGTAAAGGAATTAATGAGCTACTATGTGAAATCCATCATGTCTTATGCATATCAAGTTTCAAGAGTATCATTTACTAGAGTCAAGGCGATAACCTTCTTCACATAATCGGGATCTCAAAAACAATAGATGTTATCCAAACATAAATTTATGCTACTATATCCAATATTAGCAATAAGTAGTCTCACGAAATCAAGAATATTATCATGATCAAAATATTCAATACCAAGTGCACCATTTCATCATATGAAACATAAATCCAAATCACTTTCATATGCATGCATGAGCCATTTGTGAAGGAGACATTATCAACATCCCATAGGGCTTACCTAGCCATCCAATGTTTTATTTTAAACATAACATTAAAACAATATACCATGCATACCTTGTAGTATTCAAATACTTGTGCACCTTCACATAGGCATCTTGTAGTGCTTGTCACATTTTTCATCAGGTGCCTCTTTACCTTTTCCAGATATAGATTTTCTTTCTTGCATCTCAAATGATCCTCAATATGGATCCACTTATCATATCTTATGAAGGAGTTTATATACATCCATATACTCAAATATACATGTAGGAAGTATAAGCAATGATAAAAATAATAATTATAACAATTAGATCCATAATTCTAAACAAGAGTAAAGACACAAATAAACATCAAGAGTCAAGGAGTACTTGTCTTCAATGAGAGGTGATCATGTCCCTCTTGAACCAACCTTCAAGAGTCATCCATAGACCACATAACAATGCTACCTTCAATCAACTTTATCAGCAACCAGGTCATCTAGGGTTTCATCAAATCAATCCCAAGTGGTTGAGAATCTTCAAAAGACCATGCTAGGGTTTCATACATCAAATCTCAAGTCTTTACCATAAACTAGGTTTTCTCTCAAATTCTAACCATCAAACCATTATGCACTAACTACCTAGGGTTTTCTTCATACCATAGAATTAATTTAGGTCTCCACCATCCTCTTCTTGCTTCCATCAAAAGTGTCTCTGTGGGGGTGATCTCCATGGATTTTCTTCAATACCGTTCTGATACCAATTTAAATTTTTCATAGGGATGTATTGATATTTGCTTTGATAGTTGCATTTATTCATTAACATATTAAGTTCACCCCATATCATTATATCATTATTCATATTTACACTATTAACCATCAGCATATGAAACTATGTAGAAAGAACAATAACACCATCATCTTCTATGCAACTGAACATAAAGAAACAAATGGAAGAAAAGCATGCACACATAGAGACACTATGATTAATCCGAGACCAGGGAAAAACCCACTGTGGGTAAACCCTTACAAATTATTATTCTTTGATCATCTTCAAATGATTCATCAAATGAAAGTACAATGATCCATTGATTTGTATCTTCATAATGTAGTAAAACAAATAGCACATTCATAATATAACCTTAACCATACTTCTACTGAAGGATCATAATTCTGAGAATTGTAATGCACTATCACTGATTGTAGTTAATTGTTGAAAATTTTTGTCGTTGAGCAGAAAATTCAGAGTATTGTAGATTCATCTTGATCTTCCTTCGGAGGCTCTAGCTTCTCCCATAACACTCGGTGCATGCGCCTATGGGTTCATGGTAGCTACTAAAACATTTTTTGCCTACAGTTAGGGAAGATCTTAGCCCGATATTCCTTCTGAAGGCCTAGCCGCACCTATAACACTTTGTGCCTACGGCTATGGGTCTCTAAATGCTACTACAACATTATGTTCCTGCAGCTATGGTTGTGATCAGCTCGATCAACCTATGAAGCCTTAGTCGCTACTTGAACTCATTGTTCTTGCGGCTATGACACCTTGGCCGCAAAAACAACACACTATGCCCTCGGCTATAGCCCGAAAATGTCAGTTTCAAGCCTATGGCTACAATCTAGAAAACCCTAGATTAGAGCGAGCCTCTCACCTATGATTCTGGACCCTATGCGAACTCATTCCGATGAACTTATGCAAGCCAAAATAAATATAAGAACCACGACAATGAATGAAAATTGAATATCACTTGAGAAATGTGTGAGAATGAGCTTGAGGTCGCTTCTATTTATAGGATTTTGTGTGGGTCCACTTTGGGTTAAGGTTGATTTAACCAATTCCACATGTTCTTAGGCCGACCCATTCCATTATACATTAATAAATAAAATAATTCGAAAATTAACTTCCGCTTAACCAAATTGGGTTATCTTTAGATCGAATTTGGTTCTCTCAAAAAGAGGATTCTATTGCAATTATTATCTTCATCATATGAGATGTACAAAGTGTAATTTTACCTCATTTTCATAATTTTAACAAAGCAACCATGCATCTCTCCAAGAAGAAAATTAAGTATGAAACAAATATTCAATTACTTTGATATTGCAATGAGAAACAATGTAATGAGTAGATTCATGTGCTTTACCCTTTGTTGGATATGTTTATTTACCTTTATCTTCTTTGTTGTCTTGTTTGATCCTTTCCTAGGGGACTCTACATATAGATGCATCATATCCATATCTTTTGCAATGAACATAGTGATGATCATATCTTTCTCCTTTATGGTGTTTACCCCCCAACCCTGAAATTATTTCTTCCATGTCCTTTTATGCCACCACTTCTTTTAGGAGAATCATGTAATTGATGCTTCCATTTTTTAGCAAGGCACAATGCTTCTTCAAAGGATTGAGTTGATTTCTTCCTCTTCCCAAATGCTTTATCTCGTTGTGAAACTTCTCCGCCGAGGTGTCAAAAGTAATGGATTGAAGTTTCTCACTAGCTTGTAGGGATTCAATATAGTGTATGTAGGATGGACAACCTTGAAAATGGTTGTGAGAGGAATGTCCATTTTAACTCCAGTCGCATCTACATCATTCATAATGGCTCTAATTTCAGAGGCTAGGGCCAAAGGGTCTTCTTTTTTTAACTCAAGTTTGAAGAGTTTAACCATCAAAAAAACAAATTCCAATTTTTATTGTGAGTCATATATATCTTTCAACTTATTCAATGCACCATAAGAATTCATAAACGACTCCCCTATTCAATTCTAGAAGCAAAAAGTTGGGCATAATATTTGTTATCCTTGTTCTGCCAAATGGATAGCTCTTTATCTAATGTGGGCTTGGCAGGTGCATTATCATCCTCTTCTTCACAAATACCCTTCCATAAGTTATTAAAAATGAGGGTATGTTTGATCCTTCTTTACCATTATTTGTAGTTATATTTTCTAGTAAGAATTATACCAGCAATAGAGATGAGGAAATGCATCTTCAAAAAATATATCTATTATACCTCTTGTAGAATGGAAATGGTTCCCAATTTGTGTTAATTATCACATGGTTCCCTTATCAAAATCAATTTAGCTTGATGGGCTAGTTGTAGATGGAAAACATGAACCTGTAACCTCTTTGGTTGTCAAAAACTTAGTAGAGATCTACCTAAAATACCACCGAATAACCCTAAAATCATTTGAATAGATTATGTTATTTAATTTGCATCAAGACCCAGATACTAAAGAAGGCTCTTCTAAAATACTCCACAACTAGGCAATGAAAATGAACTGCACATTCCCCTCACTTTGACCTGAAAAATCATGGAGTAAACCATTTTCATACTCTTTAAGATGAAAATTAAGCCATGGACACAAAATTTGAGTTCAACAAAATTGTGATATCATGGCACTTTTTTCTATATGAGGCAGATTTAATCATTCAAATTCATGAGGCCTAAGCACATACACAATTTGATTTGCATGAACATGATATTTCAATGTGATACCATGAATTGAAAATAGTTTGAGAATGGGGAGAAAAACCCTGTGGAGAGGTCCACATTAGTGAATCATTAAGAAAAAACTTAATGAGGTAATATTTCTAGTGGGAAAAGTAGAGCAGAGGAGACAAGCATGACAGAGTAATGCTTGGTTAGGAGAACGTTAGGGTTCCTACTATGTCATAGGTAATAATTTTTACAAGAAAATTCAATCAGAGGAGACCAACATGGAATATTAATGCCTCGTAAATGTTACGACTGGGAAGAGACAAATCAAGATGCTTGCTGGAAGAGAAGAGGTCAAAACTGATAGGGTCATTTCATACATGAGGATGAAAGAACCAAGGATTTAAGTTGGCTTTGATATGATGTCGGGCCATATTGGGTGACTATTTAAATTGAATTTTGGTATTGGTATGAATATACTTATATAACATTACAAAGTGACCCTTAATATTTCAATGTCAATTCCTATTATAGCCATTCCTATTTCCCCTATTTACATATTTACAAAATATACACCAAATCCCCAAGGATTATGTGTCTAAAAAATTGCATATAATATTTTAGGTGGTCTTTTAGCAAGGGTTACCTCATTTAGGTTATACTCTAGTATATATCTCCCAATTTTTTTTAGCAAGTCATGAGTTTTTCCTATGATGTGCAAGGAATTTCCAACTAACCAAGTAATTAGTTTATTTACTCCCAACATGCTTTGTACAATAATTTCAAAGTAGTTTTGGGTTGAGAAAGTTCTTTGACCTTGAATGGGTTTTGATAATGTTGAATAAAGTTCTTGATCTAGGTATCTTAATACAAATGGGGTATGGAAACTCTCCTAGGTGACATGTGTGGAGGAAGTTTGAGAAAATCAATAACTTTACCAAACTACCTAGTGTAACTCCAAGTAAATCTCCATAAATTATTATTTTCTTTCATTGTAGGAGGAAAAAATTCAACAAAAGCTTCATTATCCATATAAGTAAATCCTAAAGTAGGAATAATTGAAAGAAATAAAATGAAATATTTTAAACCATAACAGAAAGAGGAGTAATCTTATGCAACAAAGCCTAATGAATTTACAAGTTCCAAAGAAATACTTTAGTAGAAATGCCATTATGTCTTGGGCCTTATTTTAATCTATCTTTCCAAATAGATATCCATGGGTATAAACATGAAATCATTCACAATATTATACTCAAAATAAACCACATCATACAAGAGCAAATTTATGGCACAAAATTCATCCAAAAAATCCACTAGCATGTTAACATGTCTCAATTTTTTAAGATACATACACATTTTCCTTCTAATGTTCCAAAAATAAAAAATGTTGGCCATTACAAAAATCAATTTAACTTCTTGTGTATGTTCAATTTTTTTTCTTTACACTAGTTGAGTGAAAAGATAGTTGAATTCGCAACCCTTAGAGAAGAACACATTCTCATAAACCAATTAAATATTTGTAGGTTTTAACCCTGTACAGAAATTATGTGCAAACGAATCTTAAAAACATAAAATAAACAATAGCGAGAGAATAAAACATAAAACAAATATACACAGATATTTTCCCCTAGATCCCAAATTGAGACTACCAGTTTCATTTTTCATTATGTTCCTTTTAGTGTTACAACACATATATATACATGATGAAGCATTCATAAACCCTAATCCATTAACCCTGGATTAGAACATAATAGTAGTTCCCTTGATCGGATCTACAAAATAACAAGGGCCGAAAACCATCATGCCCCAAAACCATGTGCAAACCCATGGACAAAACCATGGGCAGGTCTGCCCACCAAAAAATAAGGTCAAAAATTTTTTTCCCGAGGCACTGCCCCGAACTCCGCATAGGGGGCTATCCACCCCTTGCGAACCCCCAGACAGGGGGGTTGCTGCCCCCCTATGACCCCCCTGTTGCGCCCGACACAATGTATAGGGGGGTCTATCGCCCTCCTTGTGACCCCCCCTGTACGTACCACTAATCGTGGAAAGAATATAACACATACCTAACATTCTCCCATTTGTTGTTTTCTTTCTACAGGGGCCACAAGAGAGCTTAGTTATTAGTCTAGTCCTACAACACTCATTGTTTCTCTACACCAAGATAACTTCTGAGTGCTCACTGACTTTTTCAATGCTTTGGCAACATTTTTCAAAGTGTCCACCTTTACTAGCAACACCCTTTTATCCCTACAAATATAACACACAGCCAACGATATCACTACAAATATTTCTAAAATTTTTCTAATCCACATTCATGTTTAGTAATAAAATTTAGCAAAACTTGGTTCATGGAGGCATGCTAATCTATTTAAAAATATAGATCCCACACTTGTTTCTTGATTTCACAATTGAGTTCCTCTGCAGAAGAAATTAAATTTGGATTAAGTGAAGAGAACTACCAATTCTAAATGTTGGAAGGTTACATGATTCTAAAATGTTGAAGGTTTTTTTACTTTATCTAAATATTTGGTTCTATGTTATATCTCCAAATATACATGCAAGTTATATTTTAAACACCATATCCTAATCTACAAGTTATGTTACCTAAAATATTGATATGAAGAATTTAAGATGTATTTGCATTCTCATCATTGCACTTTAATGCATATGTGATAAATTCTTTGAGGTGATTTTGAGATTTCTTGTGATATTCTAATTGATTATTTCTTCTTTCTTCCTCTAAATATTTTCGACCATCATAATAGCCTTAATAGCCATGTGTTTTCCATTGCTTGCTTTAATAGAAGGCATCCATCATAATTTAGTTATAAATGCAATCATTAAATGCATTTACAAACTAGTGAGGAACTCTTCTCACATAGTTATTGAGGCATGCACTAAGCATAATCATATGGGGAAGTGTAAGCATGCTTTATTCTCTTGTCAAAAGGAATGTTATCCATCATTTCCCTCAATTATCTCATTGGAATTTGTACTCTCACAATTTTTGTGCATTCATTCTATATATGTATGTGTTATTCTACACCCTTCGTGCATTATTCTCCATTGCTAACCATGACCCAATACATAAATTGACCAAAATGATAACAATGAAGATGGAAATCATAGACCTTGGATGAGATATATATGGTTGTAGGTTAGTATGAATGTGGGGTAATTTAAGAAGAATTCACCTACTACATATTGGTTGCTCTTGAAGGTTTGATAGGAAAATGTATTTTTGCATGTGATTCCTAGAAATAATCCAAAAGATTGTACTCTTTCTACCTATGTAAAAGAGCAATGGAAGGGAAGAATATCTTTGAGGTAGTGTTGAGCAAAGGGAAAATATTCCTTGTGCTGTGTAGGGTAGTGGAAGAGAGTGACATCATTGTTTGATGGTTATATGAGATGATTGTAGTTCTCTATAATGAGTGGATTACTTAAGAAACATGAAAATATGTTTTATTGGGTGAGATATAAGCTTGTAGCTTGGCCCCTTGACCTTGGTGAATTGACAAGCCGAGTGATAGAATTTAAAAATTATGGATACATATGGTTTCTTATACACACATAATTTCTTGGATTATCTTATGTTTAAAAGTGTTTTGCCTCTCTCTATGAATCTACGATTTAATCATGTTCCTTGTTTCTATGTATGTCTATATGTATGTATTTGCATTGTGTGTGTGTGTGTGTGTGTTAATGATTAACTATCAACATTAACACTTGATTGCTACAAAAATTGTCAATATGTGCTTATATATTCCATTGTATTTTAAATAATTTCACAACATCATGCGTTCAATTAATTATGTGCCTATGTGACAGACCCTCTTTGCTGATATTATGATGAAATGGCATCTCAAGGGCTAGAATTTTCATGCTTTGGTTAGTGCCTACTCCTCCCATGGTTGGAAGTGATGAACAAGAATGCCACACTTCGTAGCCCTAAAATTTTAATGTACGTTGTATGTTCATTTAACTTCCAATTCCTAATGAGTATTATATTTTGATATGCTTCCTCATAGGCGTGACTTGTGGAATATGTATTCTTAATTTTACTATAAATTTATCACATAGTGATTTGTACTTGGTTTCCTATAAATATTAGAAGTAAATATTCATTTAAAAGTATGGATGAGTCCAACTACACTTCTTTGGAATGGGATAAAAAAACATACAAAATCCAACAAATATGAAGTCATGTAAAAATTTAGCTTTATAACATGCCAATGTATTGCAAGATTTCGCAATAGTTTTATTAATATTGTTTGATAAAATTTCATCCCAATTGAGGTAAGTGCCTTTATATGGCACTTAGTGTAGTGAAAGAGTGGACATATTTCATGTGTTAGCATATCTCTCTCCATAGCATCATCACCATGTTAAAATAAAGTATTTTCCATAGTAGCACCATGAATATCACATAGAAAAACAACACCTGCTATTCCAAAAACCACTATTATATGAAGTGGATTCAAGATACGGGCATGAAAACTTTGAAAGAAGGGGATAAAATGGAAAATAAATGCAACATAAATACTAGATGTTAAAATCCAACCATATGAACAAAGAAAGAAATTGGAGCATATAATGCAATATGCCAACTAGGGCTACGACATCTATCACGAGTGGATTTAAGTTTTTTGTCATATAACTTCCAGAAGGGAGCTGGAAATTATGTATCAATATTCCACCACCCTTCCATTATATTTCCTTATATTTATTTTTGTATAAACTCTCAAAAAATCATGGGTTAAGTGCTAGTCATGGTGTGGGAACTCATATGTGACTTAGATATAGTTAATCATAAATGAAGAGTGAATACATTTTCCTAATTATGAATTATTTTCACATTGTCCACATCTTATCTTTCTATTTAGCATTGAATCACATCTAAACATGGCATTTGTAGAGGTAAGGCCAATGGACCATGTGGTTCATCCTCAATGCCTCTAGTGTGTTTTAAAATGGCCTAGTATTTATTTGTAATAAATGGATTGTATGTTTGTTTTGAACAAGTCATTAAACATCAAAAGCAAGAAATATATTTCATTTTCCTATGTCAATCAAAAGTGCCCTGAGGGTTGAATCTCAATTTAAAATAAATATAATATTAAAGGGATAAGTCAACCAACCTAGGCCATAAAAATACTCAAACTCACAATTGTTACAGTCCTTGTTTATTGATCCTCAAAAGGTTTAAAAAGGAAAAAATCACATGATGGAGAATGTTGAGGGCTCAAAAGACATACCTTCCCTATAGTATGCATTGATAGATTCTTGACATCTCCTTCTTACATAATAAGCAAGACTTTCATGCTTCGAGAAGACATGAACTTATTTTATCCCATCATATTTTAAATGTACTTATTTCCCTTCCTTGAAAATAGGTTCTCAAATTTTTTATTAGATATATTCCATATTTTTATATATTTTTATTTATTTTGTATTAAGGAAGAGAAGTATGGAAAGTGAGACAATAGTACCTCTCATATCTCTTACCCATATTAAAATATGTTTATTACCTTTATTCAAATTATATTAAAATTAAAGTTGAATATTGTAAAGTTGTAAATGTGTTGTGAACATTCAACTAATATGAATATACATACATAAACATTTATCTAAAAAATTCTAAGATATTTTGTTCTTTATATTTACATAATTATTCATTATAAAAATAATTAGATAAACCAAATAAAGCATTAAAGCGAGGAAATAATACAAATGAACATGAAAACGCTACCCATCAGCTCAAAAAAGTTTACATATGAATCACCTTAAAATATGTGCCTCCTAATGGTAGTTTCATCTAATATAGATCCACCCCCAAGTTGAGGATATAAAAGTAACAAGAAAAAAGGAAAATGACTCTCTCGTACCCAACCCCAAATTATTAATGTATGAATAACATCTAAAATATATCTAGCTAGTAATATCAAATGGTTACATAATTTAAAGGAACCTTAATGGGTCGAAGCACAACATAGAACAATCTCTGCTAAGTTAGTACATATGTATCCTTCTTCGTCACAATATCAGTTATTCTCCTCCCACCCCAATCAAATCAAAGAAATGAATCATCTCATATAATTTTTTTTATAAATCCCAAAAATATTAGGAATATTCCCTATCATGCAACACCCTGCAACAAGGTTGAAAACGAAAGCTCTCTCTCTCATGTGAGACCTCACAATAACCATGGGGTTGAATACTAACTAATAGGGAGAGTGGAGAATGGAAGAGTGGAGAGTAGTGAATGAAATATTTTTCCCTCTTTTCAAAAGCCATGTATAGCGAATATTTTCACTTCACCTCATGCTCGCTTTTATCAATTGTCATATCTAGGCCCCCCATCTTGTTACTACTTATCTATTGTGAGCTTTATTCTTCTAAATAAATGCATAGGAAACTTGATTTTCATTATATCACATAATATAGCTTATGCTTTATGAAATAGACATATTAATTGAACCTTAACTAATGAGTACCAATTATTTAAATTACAAACATGATACATTAAATATATATCATGTGGCAATTTATTTAGCTAGGCCCAAAACTTGAGTTATTACATCTCATCCTTCTTAGAAAGAGCATTATCCTCGATGAAATCTTCTTCAAAAATATGTACTTCTCCCACATGACATCCTCCATTAATTAAGTCACTTCATATAGTTTGCAATGCTCCCAATGGACTTTTACCCTAACAATGACTCGGTTATGGAGTATCATGACCTCCTTGTCTAAGATGCCCAAAGGTTTCCTCTACAACTCTCACTCTAAATTCACCTATATGATTGAACAATAAAATACATGGGTAGGATCAAATACATATTTTTTTAGTAAAGAGACATGAAACAAAAAATACGTCCTAATAATAGGTGGGAATGCTAGCCTATATGAAATTGGTTTTATATTCTCATACATCTCAAATGGCCCACAATATATCAGTTATGACTTGGATCATTTCCCAAGCTTTAGAGACCTCTTCTTGAGATTAACCTCGAGAAACACATAATTTATTCTAAACCCTATGAGTGTATGCATAATTTTTTGTCACCTTCAAGGATTATCTTATTTTTTCACCCTGATCATGAATATCAAGCTCTATCAAAATCTATTAGTCGGTTCATTTCATATAAAGAGAGTATTTCATTTTATCCTATGCATTTTATTAAAGGGGCCCATGCCCAATTACACATGAAAACCATTGTTATAAGCAAACTCTACTAGATAGAGATATTTTTCCCATTTAGATGGTTTTTCCATGATGTATTCGTGTAACACACCCTTTAGAAATCGATTTACTCTTTATGTCTACATATACAATTATGGACGATAAGTTGTATTAAATTTGAACTAAGAAACATGCTCTTTCAAATTTGGAACTGAACTTCATTTCTTTATCAGACACAATCTTTTGTGCCACTCCATGTATCGCAACTATATAATTTATAAACATATTAGTTACGTATAAAGCCTTGTGAGTGGCTCTCATAAGTATAAGTGTTTTTCTTTGTGAACCTATCCATGACTAATATAATGGAATCATTAGTATGCATAGTCTTAACTAAATTTGTAATATGGTCCATGAAAATATCCTCCTATATCCACTTAGGATGTCGATGTTCCACCTTTACTTTCCAACATTCAAGACATCATGCAAGATATTTTGCTACATCAATTTTTCATGTTCAACCGTATTTTTTTTTCCTAAAAGCTATTGTGGATTTTTGGTGACCAAGATGCCCTGCAAAAGGTGCATTATGCACCTCTTTCAAGACCCTTGTCTTATTTCAACACATCATAGGAAGAATATTGTTTTTACCCCCTTTTAGTTTCATAATGTTAGGAAGGTCAAATTGATCTTTTAATTTTGTCTAATTGTTGAATTTTTCCTTATGTTGCGACTTTTTCTAACAATGGTTCCTAATTATCAAGATACTTTCTCATAATCCTGACACTTGGTTTTTGTTCCGATTCCCATGTCCACCATCAACTCCATCATATTTAGAGAAGAGAGGGTGGGAGCTTGATAGTTTTGAAACATATTCAGAACTAGAATGAGAATAAAGTAGTAAAAAATATTAAGGCTATCATTATATACCCTTGTTCTAAGATTTCATAGATGGAAAAAAGTAATCACTTAGAAATAAATTAGTTAAGCTCAAACATGAGGAACAATCCTATTTCTAAGCTATTCATTAGCTGCATTTAGGGCAAAATAAATCCATTCCAAAAAATAACATCATGTTCTCTCATGCACAAAAATAAACTCTCCATACTTACAAACTACCCATGGTTTGAAAAAATTATCATGTGTTAGTGTACTATCAATTAAGCCACCATTTGAGAGCTCTATATATTGGTTCTTTCAAAAAATGAGTAATTCTTCAAAATCCCCATTGGAGTAATGAATGTTAATAAGTTCCACACTCCAAGGGTGCACATTCAAGGCTAAAGAGTCTTAACCTATAACAAAAGACTTGTTATGTATGATCCCACCTCTAATAATAAATTATCTAAATTTTATTTCACATTAAAAAAGATTGATTTGGTACATGTGCACCATTTCTGAATGAATGAAATACTCTTCTTCTAAGTTTTTCTAGTGAAATTTCCCTTTAAATGAGTTGAATATAGGCTAGTTGTTTTAAGTCAAGCATTCTTGTTTTTCTTTTTAAATGTATTTTTATGTCATGCACATTTTTCTCCTTTCATATTTGTTTGTGATTATATTCATATGCTAGTTTGGCCTACAATGCTCCAATTATCAAGCTCTAATATATGTACTTTTCAAGAAACCTTTTTCATTGTACAATGAATAGGTCCCTTTACGTGATACACAGTAGTTTACATTATTACTATGAATTCCTCGTGATTTATTTTTATTGTTCCTCATATCAATTTCATTCTATTGTAATAGGATCATGTAATCCCTTGCATATTTATAATATCTTGATGTTGAGATTCAACAAGATGATGAGCTTAGTGAAAAGTAAGCACCTTCACTAAGTGGGGCCCGCAGGCTATTTTTAGGTGTATGTCTATTTTTAGACATGGTGAGCATATTCTATAAGTTGCAGGATGCTATTTGTAGATGGTTGGTCAAATGTGAAAAATAGATGGAATTATATTTTTAGAATACTGGGCGAAGTCTATTTATAGATCGTCAAACTAAATATAGATGCATGTCGATTCTTATTATCCCTTAATAATAATCCGACAATAAATATCAACTTATTCTCTTGGAGCACTTTATTTCAGTGAACATATTTGGAGAATCAGTGGGCTGAAGGAATTACGCAGTTCCTAGGGTTATTGGTGGCTCATGCATGGAGGACTCAGTTAGAACTGAAGTGGAAAAGTTATGACAAAGTTGGAAGAGTAGTTACGGGAGTTTTTATTTAGTTTAACTCAGTTAAGTGAGTTAAACTCAGTTGAGCTATTTGTACCTAGTCTAACTGAAAGATATACTAGTGAGAGTTTAGTGAATTAATTATTTAATTAATTCATAACTAGAGACTCACTTGCAACTGAAAAAATACAACAGTTAACTACTTGCATGTCAGTTCCAGTGGAGACCCAGTGGAGAGATAGGTGAAAGGGTGAGATGGACTATCTGTTGTGACTATAGTGATGCATTCAATGCATCTGACACACATTGGAGATGCCAATGAGGATTGCGCAGTCAAGGCAAGGCCAATTCGAATTCATTCAAGGGTCTTCTTCAGCAAGGATTACGCAGTGGAGGCAAGTTATCAGGAGGCAAGAAATTGGTGCATAGATATGCAAATTTCTTCATGACAGTGTGTAATGATTGTTGACTATACTGAGAGCTTGATGTACTAAGCTTTGTATGAGATTATTACATGATCCATTGATATACATAATATATTATAGTTGGGGTTTTTAGCTTTAAGCTTTCCTGTTAAACAACTGTGTTTATGTGCGATTGATTTTCTTCACATGTGTTTGCAATTGGCGATTTAATTTCCGCAAAATTAACAGTGGAAGGATTTTGTATTTAGCAAGAAGATAAATATTGTTAGATCAAGAGAATCCGGTAATATATCATTATTAATAAATTTCTACACTTGAGAGATCACATTTTACCTTTCAATTGTGATTTTCTATCGTGTTTCATCTTAAAGAAAAGAGTAGTGCTCATCCTAGATTTGGATTAGATTTTCATTTAAATACTTGCATTCGGTTAACTACAAATTGATAAGTTACCATATTCTAAAATAAGATGTGACATTCAAGTGTTCTAATTAATGTATATGCAAATGTTTTTTTTTTGTAATTTAGGCTAAACTATATTAGATCAAAATAAAACTTTACATAGGCATCGGGCTGAGATGGTAAGCGGGGCTTAACCAATCCCATCCTTAGAGGCTTTCAAAATAGCGCAAGTTTGGGGTTGCCTCCTAGGAGGAAACCAAACCCTTAATAGCATCAAATAGTCAATATTTACAAAGTGTGTCGTGACACATATAAAAACAAAAGATCTATAGTATGTGTTGAAATAATAGAAAATAGAAAAGAGTCGAGCAGTCGCACAGTCATGGTGTTCCTTCACCATCCATGTATATACAAATGTTAAGGAAAATAGGAAATATAATTATTTAGGAGTTATTTATTTTATGTGTAGAGATTACCTAATATTAAATTCTAATTCTAATTCTAATTTTAATTATTTCTTAATGGTTAAATATAATTGAAGAGTTTTTAATAGGAACGTTTTGTGCTAGATGAGGTCTTTACTCTTTTCTCCCCTAATTGTGACAACTTTTCTATGATTTTTATTTATATTTTTAATCTATTTTGAAATTCCATATATATACTAATATCATTTTAAGGTCACAACCAATCTTGACACCAAATTGGTGCATGAGACCGTTGTGAAACCAGCTCCAAAAATAGAAGAAAAAAGAGATCAACGCCTTAGAAATCAGCCACTTTGAGGGGCAACCTCCAATACATTACATAAATGAACAATTCTTGGATGCTACAAATGACCAAAACCTCCTTCTATATATAGGATTCCATGGGGCCACAATATAATCCTAGCCGACCTAACAATAATAATGTAAGGGCACAATAATAACAATATTGGGGTTACAGGGGTACAACAATAACAATAAGGGGGGTATACTAATAACAATAAGAGACTAAACTAGTAATATAGGGACCTAACATGCCCCTATCCTTCAAAAAAATTTCGTCCTCGACGCTTGAGTAGCTCTGGGTGCTTCTGTATAAAAATCTCATCCTCCCATGTAGAATCTTCAGTGGGTAAGTTCTTCCACTTGATGAGATACTCTAAAATTGATCGATTTCGTAGTTCTCAAGTTCTTGTTTCTGTGACTGCTTCAGGTTCCAATATGATTTTTCCTTCCTCATCAAGTTCTGGCAATATTGTTTGAACTGGAAGATTTTCACTATAACCTTCTTTAAGCATGAAACATGGAAAACTGGATGCACTCGCGAAGAAGCAGGAAGCTCCAATTTATATGTCATAGTACCAATCTTTTGCAACACCTTGTAAGGACTGTAGTGCTTTGGCGATAATTTATTATCCTTCTTAGCTTGCTTGAGGGTCATTTTTTTGTATGGTTGTAGCCATAAAAATACCCAATCTCCTACATCAAAACTTCTCTCGCTACGATGTTGATCTGCCTATTGTTTCATTCGATTTTGTGCCAAATTTAGGTTATCCTTTAAGAGTTGGAGAACTTATTTTTTATGCTCAATGTGATCTTCCACTACTTGAACCTTAGAATTTTCTCTTAAATATGATGTGATGGACGGTGCATGGTATCCATAAAGTGCCATAAATGGGGTCATTTTTGCTGCAGTATGGAAGGAAGTGTTATACCACCATTCAGCAAGAGGTAACCACTTGACCCATTTTTTTTGTTTATTAGATACAAAACAATGAAGATATCCTTCCGAACATTTATTCACTATCTCAGTTTGACCATCGTGTTGGGTGTGGAGCCTGATTATCTTGTTTACTTTGTATCACAGCATTGGAACCTTGTACCTTAAATGCCACTCGTAATTAATCGCTGTCGTGGGGGGTCCAGGGGGGGCGGCAGCGACTTTATGGAGCCCCCCCCTAGCGAGGGGTTTCGGGGGCAGCACCCCCGAAGCTAAAAACAGATGTAAAATTTCCTTGTAAAAGTACAGTAATTTCTAGTCAATCTGGGTTGTTCATTAGGCGGATGATCTGACGGTAGAAGTTATGTTTAGTTTATGGTTTTTTTCCCTAGAAGGCAACCCCTCTCTTTGAATGAGGGTATTGTATTTCGGCTATGTATTACATGTGTATTCTCTGAGCGGGAAATAGATAGGGAGACTGTGAGAGAGAATAGAGGATATTACAGTAGATCTGTTGTAGGTTTTGTCTCTTCATTTTGCTGGATAATAGAAAGGAAGGACTGGCTGTTCGGGGTGGACGTAGCCCAAACTGGGTGAACCACGTATATATGTGTCTCTATGGTTTTATGTGTTTGTGTTTATTTTCCGCATATTTTATAAAAAAGGTGCATTGTTCATTACTATATAATTTTTCAACACATTTGATTGAGGATGAGTGAGATGAGTTGGTGAGCTAGTTGAGTACTAAAACAAGAAAATAACTCCGTCCAAAAATTTCCATGTTGAAAATGTGATCTCTCGTCACTCACAATAATCTTTGGGTTTCCATGTAGCTTTTGAATTATGTCCATAAATGTAGTAGCAACTATACTTGCTTTAAATGGATGAGATAATGCACAAAAGTGTGCATACTTGGTAAGTCTATCAACTACCACCATGATGACACTCTTTCCTTCGGACTTGGGTAAACCTGTGATAAAATCCATTGAAATATCCTCCCAACATTGACTTGGAATGGATAAAGTTTGTAGAAGACCCGGGGTCTTAATTGTCTCAACTTTATTTTGCTGGAAAACCAAACATTCCACTACAAACTTTGAAATATCATATTTAAGGCCATCCCAAAAAAAATATTTCTTCACCCTGTGGTAAGTTTTTGAAAATCCTGAGTGACCTCCTAAAGGAGAAGTGTGCAATTCCAAAAGAATATTTTGTTTTAGTTGGGAACTCTTACAAAGATATAAGCGATCTTTGTACCATAAGGAATCATTTTTCCAACTAAATGTATCATATGTACTAAGAACTTGCTGCAAATTTTGAATGAGTGTCCACACTTCTTAGTCCTTCTTCCATTCATCCCTTGCTTCAGTTATCCAATCTGGTTGGATAATAGAAATGGCACAAAGAAATGCTTCCACCTCTTCATTCTTTCTTCAGAGTGAATCGGCAACAAAATTTAGCTTCCCTTTTTTGTAGATTATTTCAAAATCATAACCCAACATCTTTGTGACCCATTTTTTCTTCTCTTCTGAAGACATTTTTTGTTCCAAAAAATGTTTAAGACTATCATGATTATTTTTTACCTTGAAGTGTCTTCCCATTAGGTAAGGTCGCCATTTATTTAGTGCATGTAGTATTTCTAACATTTCCTTCTCATAAATAGCTTTCTGTAAATACTTTCCTTTGATTGGATGACTTTCAAAAGCAATGGGTCTTCCTTCTTGCATTAAAACAACACCAATTCCATTTCCTGAGGCATCACATTCCACAATAAAGGTTTTTTTGAAATCTAGTGTAGCTAAGACAGGTGCTAGGCACATTACTTCTTTAAGATGTTAAAAGGCCTTAGTTGCTTCAGGAGTCCATGAAAATGCATCTTTCTTCAATAATGTTGTTAGAGGTGCTGCTATTCTCCCATAATTCTTAACAAACTTGCGATAATACCCTGTTAACCCAAGAAATCCTCGCAACTACTTTATGGTTGAGGGGACCTTCCATTCCTTAATGGCTTTAATTTTGTTAGGGTCTACCTTAACACCCTCGTGAGATATAATATGACCGATATATTCCACTTATTTTACTCCAAAGAAACATTTGGATGCTTTTGCTTATAATTGTTTCTCCTGCAATAGTTTGAGCACCCTGTCAACATGTTGAACATGATCCTTCCAAGACATGTTGTAGATTAGTATATCATCAAAAAATACTAGCACAAATTTTCTAAGGAAGGGTTTGAAATGGAATTCATCAGCCCTTGAAATGTAGAAGGTGCATTGGTAAGGCCAAAAGGCATGACCAAAATTCATAATCACCCTCATGAGTTCGAAATTTTGTTTTCGGAATATCTTCAATTTTCATTCTAATTTGATGATATCCTGAACAAAGATCCAACTTGGTAAAATAAATTGCTCCATGTAATTCGTCCAATAATTCATCAATCACAGGAATGGGGAATTTATCTTTAATAGTGAGCTTATTGAGCTCCCTATAATCCAGATGCATGTGACATTATCCATCCTTCTTGTGCACCAATACTACCAGAGTAGAGAAAGAACTTTGACTAGGTTGAATTATACCAGTCTCTAACATTTTTGCAATCATACATTCAATTTCGATATTTTGTACATAAGGATATCTATAAGGCCTAATTTTTGGAGGAACACTTCCTGGAATCAAATGAATAGCATGATCATGATCACGAATAAGGGGGGATTACTTTGGGAGTTTCAAACAACTTGGAATGATTGTCCAAGACTTTTTGGAGATCTGCAATAATAGATGATTTTGATGTTGGAACTTCAATTGAGCATAGTTGTGCAATTATGCCTCGTTGTTATTTCTTCAGAATATTTATCATGACATTATAGCTTACTATATTTCTCGGCTTCCCTGCGATACCCCGTAATTCGACTTCCTTTCCTTTTGAAAAAAAATTCAAGAAAATTTCTTCAAAATTAAAAGCGACCATCCCCAAAGATTGTAACCATTGTACTCCTAGTACAACATCAGTGCCTCCCATTGGAATGCAAAGCATTGGACTATTCAATACATATTCCCCCATGGTTAGCTTGATATTATGGCATTTTTCAGAGCAATTTATAGTTCCTCCATTTGCAACCATCACTTGACATTCTGGTGCTGGGTATAGGAAACAATTCAATTCCGTGGCTACCTTACAATGAATATAACTATGGGTACTACCCGAATCAATCAACACTATTACCTTTTTCTTCTTCATATTTCCTTCTATCTTGAGAGTTTGAGGAGTGGTAATTCCTGCCAATGCATCACACGATATGGTCGGACTCATTTCTTCCTCTTCTAGGGTTGGTTCCTGGTGTATATCCTCTTTTTTTGAAGATTCTTGTTCATTTTATTCTTCCTCTTCATAATCTATGTAAAATAATTTCTTCTCAGCACACTTATTACCTTTAGTGTATTTTCTATCACAATTGTAGCAAATCCCTTTTTCTCTTTTTTCTTCCAATTGTTGTGGTTTCAACCTTGTAGGTTGTGGAAGTCTAGAAGTAGGAATACTTCCATCTTTATAGATGTGAGTGGTAGGCTTCCTTGTCGCCATAATTTTACATTCAATTTTTCTTGCCAACCTAAATGCCTTCTCCAATGAATCAGGTTCCCAAACGCAAACTTTATGTTGGATGTTATCCTTTAAATTCCCTATGAAGACATCAATATTGTGTTCCTCTAGAATATCAGTTACCCTTATATTCAATTTTTGGAAATCCTCAATGTGCTCCACCATTGAACCCTTTTGTTTGAGATTTATAAATTGGCTAAAGAAGGTGTTTCTCTTTGTATCCTCATAATGTGCTATCATTTCCTCCGTAAAAATTAACCAAGTGACAAGTTTTTTACAGGAGCAAAGCCATCGATACCATACAAATGTATTTTGTTCTAAATGTAAAGTTGCAATGCATACCTTTTGTGTGTTTTGCACATTATTGAGATAAAAATGTTGCTCCATCTGTAGTATCCATGTTACAAGATCCTTGCCATCAAACTTCCTCATATCCATATTTGGAATATGGTGGTTCTTCCATCCAACATTAAAGTTTATGAAATCACGATTAACATCTATTTTGTTCTCATCATGAGTTTGTTCTACTATATTTTCACCATTAGGAATCATTTCTTGTATCAACTTTGTCAAACCTTCCATGTCTACTTTTAGATCATTCTTCATTTTTTCCATGTTTTCTTTCATTTTTTCTTCCATTTCCTCCATCTTAGCTTCCATGCCATCCATCTTCGCTTCCACACCTTTCTTCAAAACTTCCATTTCATTTTTTGTTGCTCTTTGCGAGAGTGAAATTTGGTGCACTTGCTCTTGTAATTTTGATAGATCATGTTGTCATTATTCATCTTCATGATTCATAGTAGATTATTATGAGGGCTTGATGGGTGTTGAATTATTTTTAGGAGACATTTTAGAACCGAATACTGAATTATATGCTCAATAGGCCCTTGGAATTGTTGGAAATGTTGTCATTGATGGAAAAGGAGGAAGCAGAGGTAGAGACAGACAAAGGACAGTAGCAGAAGCAAAGGAGAAGACGGCAGAGAAGAAAAGAGGGAGAGTATATTTACAGAGACAGGGCAGCAAAAAGAGAAGCAAGCAACGCAAAGGAGACAGCAAAGATGGCAAAGGAGACAGGAAAAAGAAGACTGTTGAAATGAAATGGTTGAGCAGCAGAGGCTAAGGAAAATACAGTAACAGAAGCAGAGATACAGTCAAGCAGCAGAGGCAGAGAAATAGTCGAGCAGCAGAGGCAGATGTAGAGGCAGAATTCAGAGGTAAAGAAATAGTCGAGCAGTGGAGGTAGAGGTAGAGTCGTTATCAAACAGTGAAATTAGCGTTGAATTAACGTAATAATAAAACAGGCTTCATATATTGAAGCGCTGAAGAAATAAGAAATAAACCTTTGAAAAAAGCTTATATGAATATGTATATAACGAAGGCGTGAAATTCTTTATTGAAGCGGAACCATGAACTGAAGCGGAACCCTAAGTGTGAACAGTCAAACCAAAAGTAAGCAAACCAGCAGTATCGCGCAGTGTCAAAAGTGGTAAGCTATATTGCCAAAATGAACGTGATATGTGTCTTTGAATGCCATGTGTCCTAAGATGGTTTTCCAAAACCATTTTCATCGCGTGATTTCTGATAATTAAAGTCAGTACATCTAAATTGTGTGATAATAGGTGATGATCATTGGATCGTCCAAGACAAAGCGACATCCTCTCAACCGTCATATGTATGTGGCAAATGCGTGTGTGGATTTTTGTTGGATGCGTAATTGATACATTTTGAAATGCCTAAGGCTTAATACCAAATTCAAGGATTAATATATATATATATAATGTTGATGCATCGGGGTCTAAGCTAAAATCGAGGGTTAATTCAGGCGTTGATATATATATATGATAATGAAGTTGTGGATATACTTAACCGACGAGGGTGAACAATAAAGCGTGGGACCCGTAGTCCATAATATGATATATGAGATGCATTAATATATATAAACTTTTAATGAATGCTATAAGAGCGGATGTATGTAATTAAAAGAGCCGGAACTATTTGTAGCATTAAGACTAAGGTTCGAATAAAGAACATGGCTAAGTCTATGCTGGAGAAGAAACATTAAACGAAATACGGAGCCTGAGAGGTTATATAAATATATATATACATTATTTTTGGGTTTAAGTCTAAGCGTAAGACTTAATACTGTGTTGGCAGATAATATTATACATATAGTGTGGGACCCCCCCTACATAAATTCCGAGAATCATTACCCCAGCTGGAGGATACACTAAAGACTGAAGCGTTGCGCTTTATATAAGTGTAGCACCTTTTAAACAAAGGGCCAAAGTATATATATATATATACATATATGTGAATTAATCTATAGCTCGGGCCTAATACAAAAAAAGCCTTATACTTTGGGACCCTCACCAATCGCATCGGAGAAAACCTGGCAGCGGAACATGTTAACAAAAAGTTGCGATTGCGATTGAGTTCCAGACCCGATATGGTTTAAATGACGATTCATATATGTTTGAGTTATGGTATCTAAGTAAACATTGTTTTATCGCATCGGAGTGATTCATCGCATCGGCATTTCAAAATGAATAGTAATTGATCGCTTCGGAGAAGGAGTAGAGCATCGGAACATCTCAATGGAAGTCGTGATTGCGATTAATCGCAATCGGAAATATTTGAAAGGGGGATACATCGCATCGGCATTTCAAAATGAACAGTAATTTATCACATCGGAGAAGGAGCAGAGCATCAGCATATTTAAATGGAAATTGCAATTGCGATCAATCGCAATCGGAAGTAGTCGAGGAGTGATACATCTCATCGGAAAGTTCAGCGTAAGGGCATTTTATGTATTAAAATGATCTCTTAACATTATAACGCCAGAAGTTACATAAGTTATATAACATGGCAGTGCATATATTTAAGAACACCTTATTATTATTATGTCGAGAATTGACTCGTATGATATAAAAAGTGCAGTTACATACATACATGAGTTACGCAATAGCTATAAACATAAAGGCATACAGAGGAGAAAAAGGGACAAACACAGTCACAGAAAAGACAAATGTGCAACGATCCAAAAGGCTGAATGAGTGAGCTGGAGTTCTCATTGTAATTAAATGTAATATTTTAATTGGTTTATATTGTTTGTGATGCATTGGCAAGTCTCCGGAAGAGAAAAAATATCCCACTGTAATGTTAAAATTAGTACCTATAGTTATATTTTTTCTGAGTGAGCTAGAAAAGAAATGAGAAGGAAAAAGACTAAGGGGTATGGCTATTCACTTCGAATTCCCTGTGAGTCATGTGATGAACTCTATAAATTATATCACCTTGATATGCACAGTGAGGTTAGAGAGAGTAAGCATAGAGAATGTAGAGTATGGAAAATTAAGGCAGAGAAGATAAGAAGAAGGAGGAGCAGAACGAGATGATGTGAAAATTTAGAGAATGCAAAAATGAAGCAGTGAGGTAGAGAAGAAGAAAGAGTTGAGCAGAGAAGAAGGAGGAGCTGATAGTGAATCTGAGAAGATGCTGAAATGATATAAGGCAGATATGAAGATTGATGCACAACAGTGAATATGGTACAGAACAGAGCTGATATCCAAGGTAAATCAGCAAGTGTTGTTCTTTTGAAAGAGTAAGGAATTTGGAGCTTCCCTATCAAGTTGTAGCTTGATAGATGTCAGTTGTAGCTGACTGAGGTAGGAGCCTCCTGTAGGTTGGTGCCTGCAGAAAATTGATGGGAGTTGTAACTTCCTTGCAAGTTGTAGCTTGCAAAATTGAGGTAGGAGCCTCTTGTAGGTCGGTGCCTGCAGAAAAATAGTGGTGAGAGGGAGTTGGAGCTTTCCTTTGCATCACAACAATAATAAGATGTGGTTTTCTCCCTTTATGGGTTTCCACTTATATCTGTTGTCTCTATGTAGGTTTCCTATGTGTTGATATGATCTACCAAATCTGCTTAATATTTGTTTCTCTCACAATCAGTTTGATGTCACATTAATTTAATACTTACTGCAACATATTAAGACTATTCACATATTAAGGTTGGTTATAAAATTAAGTTGTAAATAAGTTGATGAAAAATTTAAAAATCTTGTGTATGTGTTAAACTGATTCACCCGCGCCCCCCCCCCCCTCTTAGTTTAACTAAGGATTCAACAATTGGTATCACAGCCAAGTTCCTTTTTTACCAGTTTAACCATTAAAATGAGATCCTAAGTTCCCAAGATGGCTAGTCAAGAAGGAGGCTCAACCAATAAAGTCCCTTTTTTCACGGGTGCTAATTATGCCTTCTGGAAAATCAGAATGAGAGCATACATAATGTCTCTAGGAATAGAGGTTTGGGCTGTTGTGGAATTTGGATATGCCCCAAGGAAACTGACCCAGAGAGAGAAGCTAAACAAGAATTTGTAGCAAATGAAAAGGCCATGAATGCAATCTTAAGTGGACTTTTTGAGGCTGAATTTATCAAAATAATTCATAGTAAGACTGCCAAAGATATGTGGGATACTCTTGAGAACATCCATGAGGGAAATAAAAAGGTAAAGATAGCCAAACTTCAAGTATACAGAGCTCAGTTTGAAAATTTAAAAATGAATGATGATGAAGATGTTGGCAGCTTCTTCTTAAGAGTTGCAGAAATTGTTAATAATATGAAAGCTCTTGGAGAAACCATACCAAAAAGTGTAATTGTACAAAAGATTCTAAGATCTCTTCCACCTAGTTTTAACCCCAAGGTGTCTGCAACAGAAGAAACAACTAATTGGGAAACCTTGACCATGAAACAGCTACTTGGAAATCTAACAGCATATGAGATGAGGCTCCCTCGGAAGAATCCAAGTACGAGGGAGGCAGCCTTTAAAACAAAAAAGAAGAAAGAAGAAAAGGAATACATATGCTCTTGCTCTGATGAAGAAGAGGCTAAATTTGTCAAGAAACTGGATAGAGGCTCAGGTAAATACAAAGGTAAACTTCCTTTCAAATGCTTTAACTATGGAAGAGTTGGACACTATGCTGGTAAGTGTCCTCACAAGAAAGTAATGAATCAAGCTCAAGAATTAGAGAAAAATACATCTAAGAACTGGCAGAAAATTAAAGAAATTCAGTAGAAAATCCTTCTATGCTCAACAAGACAGCAGTGCATCTGAAGACTCAGATGAGCCCTCAAGTGAAGAAGGAACCTCTGAATTTTTACTGATGGCCATAGAAGAACTTGAAGGACTCCTACTAGAAGATGAAGAAGAAGGTGAAGTTGACCTTAAGGGGGAGCTAAGAAGTGCCCTGGAGGAGATTAACAGACTCAAACTGAAGTGCAGAAAACAAAAGGACATTCTCCTCAATTATGTAAGAGAAGAGAAAATTTCAAAAGTCCTCATACAGCTGAAGGTAGAGCTTGAAGAAGCCAAGAAGATAGAAGACATGTTACTTCAGCAAATCAAGGATAAAACTTGGGAACAAGAGAAGCTAGAAGAAGAAGTAGTTTGTCTGAGGAAGAAATTAGAAGATGCTCAAAGGAAGGTGTCTACAAATTCTTCTCAAACAAAAAGCTCTAGTAAGTTGAACGAAATTCTGGATGCTCAAAGATCTCCTCTTATAAAAATTGGACTAGGCTATGCAGGAGAATCAAGTAAAAGCAAAGAAAAGGAAAACAACAATATTATTTTTGTAAAAGAAAAGAAGACTGATGAAGCAGCTCAAATAATTCCTACAAAAGAAGAAACATGTAATGAGGGAGACAGAGATCATAAGAAACCTCTAATAACAAAGAATTCAATAAATACTAAGACAACAAAAAAAGGATCATATACCCCTAAGTATGTCAAATTTGGAAGCCATCAAAGGAGATTCTTCCCTCCTATGAAAAATGCTACCTGTTATGGCTGCCACAAGCTGGGACACATTGTTGCATACTTTCATACAAGGAGGAGTAATTCAAACCAGCAAAAGATGCAAATAGTGAAGAGAATGCCTCAAGATAGCAAATGGAGAAGACAACCTCACATCAGGTATGCAAATTGCTTCTATGGTTACTGTTTTTATTGTAAGGAATTTGGCCATAAAATCATTGAGTGCAGAAAATATGGACAAAGATTGATGCTCAACACCTCAAGGAGGTTTATGAATCAAGGAAACTCTACTCATACTCACAATTCTGCAAGATGTAGTTCATCATCTCACAAAAGACACCAAACAAAAGGATGCTTCCAATGGAAAAAGAAGGTGAATAAATGTGACCTGGCTTTAACTGCTCAAGACCTGAAAATCCAGTGGTATTTGGACAGTGGCTACTCAAAACTTATGACTGGAGACAGAAGCAAGTTTATAACTTTTAATGAAAAGAAATCCGGCAATGTTACTTTTGGCAATGATAAATCAGGAAAAATCAAAGGAAAAGGCTCAATCATCCTAGATAATGGCAGAGGAGATGCCCAAGATGTACTATTTTTAGATGGGTTGAAAGAAAAATTGTTGAGTGTCATTCAAATGTGTGATAAAGGCTGTGAAGTTCTTTTTAGAGCACAAGATTGTGAAGTCAGATCAAGCACCACAGGTAAGACTCTTCTCAAAGGAGTTCGAACAGAGAGTAATGTTTACATAGTGAAAGAGCAAGATGAAGCATGCCATCTTAGCAAACTTGAGGAGTCATGGTTATGGCATAAGAGGTTGGGACATCTCAGCTTCGATCATATCATCAGACTAAGCAAGAAGAAAGTTGTCAGAGACATGCCAGAAATAAAAAGGCCTTCTAATACCATATGAAAATCTTTTCAATTGGGTAAACAGACCCGCGCCTCATTTAAGGTGAAAGATGAGTTATCAACAAGAAGACCACTCCAGCTTGTGCACATGGACCTATGTGGACCTGAAAGAACTAAAAATCCAAGTGGATAATCCTACTTCATGCTGATAATAGATGACTTCTCCAGGATGACATGGGTTGCATTTCTCAAGAATAAATCGGAAGCTCTGGAAAAAATCAAAATATTCAAAGCTTTAGCAGAAAATCAGACAGGATGCAAGCTAAAATGCATCAGATCAGATAGAGGAGGTGAATTCATATATTATGACCTTGCAGACCTATGCAATGAACATGGGATAAAGCAACAATTTACTATTGTAGGGACACCTCAGCAAAATGGAGTAGCAGAGAGACAAAACAGGTTTGTACAACAAATAGCCAGAGCCATGATGTAAGAGAGTAATATTCCTCAAACCTTCTGGGAAGAAGCAGTACACACAGTTGTGCATATCCTAAAAAAATCTTATTTAAGGCCAAGCAGTGACAAGACTCCATATGAACTATGGCATGGTAAACTAGCTTCAATCAAGCACTTCAGAATCTTTGGAAGCAAGTGTTACATAAAGAATAATGATGAAAATTTTGGGAAATTTGATGCAAGAGCAGATGAAGGGATATTTCTAGGATATGCATCCAAAAGTAAAGGGTATAGGTGCTACAACAAGACTTTTCGAAAAATTGTAGAAAGCATTGATGTGAGATTTGATGAAGAACTTCCAAACAATACAAGAGGTACATATTGCAGCAGTCCCTCAGACAACCATGAAGAAGAAAACCAAGATGATGATGCAACAAGAAAGACAACAGAAGATGTTGAACTGAGCTCTAAATCCCCCTCAAGATACACTCAGAAGAACCATCCTGAAGATCAGATCATTGGAGACAAGAGAATAGGGGTCCAGACAAGAAGGCAACTAACTGAACAGACAGAAGAGGTATACATAGCCATGCTATTACAAATAGAGCCAAAGAAGTTTGAAGAAGCCAACAAGGACAAGTCATGGGTGAATGCTATGAATGATGAATTGGACCAAATTGAGAAGAACAATACCTAGGAACTAGTTCCTAGACCCACTGAGAAAAATGTCATAGGCTCAAAATGGATATTCAAAAATAAAATAAATGAGCAAGGACAGGTAATCAGGAATAAAGCCAGACTTGTCTACAAAGGATATTCACAAATCGAAGGACTTGATTATGATGAAACATTTGCCCCTGTAGCCAGAATGGAAGCTATCAGAATGTTTCTGGCCTTTTCATGCTACCAAGACTTCAAGGTATATCAAATGGATGTGAAATCTGCTTTTCTGAATGGAGATCTAGAAGAAGAAGTCTATATGGAACAACCAGAAGGCTTTTCATTAACAGACAAAGAATACTATGTATGCAAACTAAATAAGGCTCTATATGGACTAAAACAAGCTCCTCGTGCTTGGTACTCAAGGCTGGATAAATACTTGCAAAAACAAGGCTTTAGGAGAGGAGGAGTAGACAGCAACCTATACATAAAAGCCCATGAAAATGAACTCCTGATTTTTGTAGTATATGTTGATGACATTATGTTTGGAAGCAATAGAGATGAACTAGCACAAGGGTTTGCTGAGGAGATGAAATCAGAGTTTGAGATGTCTATGATTGGTGAGCTTAGTTTCTATTTAGGACTTCAAATTCAGCAAAACAACACAGGTACATTCATATCACAAGAAAAATACTTAAAAGAAATGTTGAAAAAGTTCAAAATGGAAGACTGAAAACCTGTGTCAACTCCCATGATCACGGGATGCAAGCTATGTGATGATGATGGATCTGTTGATATAGATCAAAGACTCTACAGATCCATGATAGGAAATTTGTTGTACCTGACAGCATCAAGACCAGACATCATGCTAGCAGTAGGACTTGTGGCTAGATATCAAGCAACACCAAAGCAAAATCATCTTCTAGTAGTCAAAAGAATATTTAGATATCTACAAGGAACAATACAGTTTGGGCTATGGTATCCAAAAGGAAAAAGCTTCAATTTTAAAGCATACACAGATGCAGATTGGGCCAGCTGTGTGGATGACAGGAAAGGCACAAGTGGAGGTGCATTCTATCTAGGAGAAATTCTGGTGGCATGGCTAAGCAAGAAACAAACATCTATTTCTCTATCTACAGCAGAAGAAGAATACATAGCAGCAACAACATGCTGTACACAAGTCATGTGGACGAAGAAAACCCTCCAAGACATGAAGGTAAGCATTGATGAACCTATCTCTATCAAATGTGATAATACAAGTGCTATAAGCATATCAAAAAATCATGTGCTTCATTCAAAAACTAAGCATATCCCAATCAAGTATCATTTTCTCCGAGAACAAGTAGCTCAGAAGGTAGTAAAGCTAGAGTATGTGCCAACATAAGAACAGACAGCAAATATATTTACCAAACCACTTGCTAGAGGACCATTTGAGTATTTGAGAGATAGACTAGGGGTAGTATCTGTAGATACTACTCTCTGATATGAAGAGAAAGCATAGTTTCAAGGGGAGAACAGAAACAAAAATATCATTCCAGGGGGAGATCAGTTAGCAAGGAAAGCATGAAACATGTTCTCAAGATCAGTGCAACATGGGTGATAATTAAAAGCACACTGAAAAACAAGCAACCCCTTGCCATTGATGTCAAAGGGGGAGGAAAAGCGAGCAACAGAAGAAAGGGTCCCAAAAAGGCAAACAGAGGAAGTGTATTGCCATCAATGTCAAAGGGGGAGATTGTTGGAAATGTTGTCATTGATGGCAAAGGAGGAAGCAGAGGTAGAGACAGAAAAAGGACAGCAGCAGAAGCAAAGGAGAAGACAGCAGAGAAGAACAAAGGGAGAGTATATTTACAGAGACAGGGCATCAAAAAGAGAAGCAAGCAGCGCAAAGGAGACAGCAAAGATGGCAAAGGAGACAGGCGGAAGAAGACTGTTGAAATGAAACGGTTGAGCAGCAGAGGCTAAGGAAAATACAGTGATAGAGGCAGAGATACAGTCGAGCAGCAGAGGCAGAGAAATAGTCGAGCAGTAGAGGCATAGGTAGAGGCAGATTTTAGAGGTAGAGAAACAGTCGAGCAGTGGATGCAGAGGCAGAGCTGTTATCAAACAGTGAAATCAGCGTTGAATTAACGTAATAATAAAACAGGCTTCATATATTGAAGCGTTGAAGAAATAAGAAATAAACCTTTGAACAGAGCTTATATGAATATGTATATAACGAAGGTGCGACATTCTTTATTTAAGCGGAACCATGAACTGAAGCGGAACCCTAAGTGTGAACAGTTAAACCAGAAGTAAGCAAACTGGCAGTATCACGCAGTGTCAAAAGTGGTAAGTTGTATTGCCAAAATGAAAGCGATATGTGTCTTTGAATGCCACGTGTCCTAATATGGTTTTCCAAAACCATTTTCATCGCGCGATTTCTGAGAATTAAATTCAGTACATCTAAATTGCGCGATAATAGGTGATGAACATTGGATCGTCCAAGACAAAGCGACATCCTCTCAACCGTCAGATGTGTGTGGAAAATGCGTGTGTGGATTTTTGTTGGATGCATAATTGATACATTTTGAAATTCCTAAGGCTTAATACCAAATTCAAGGAGTAATATATATAGAACGTTGATGCGTCGGGGTCTAAGCTAAAATTGAGGGCTAATTCAGGCATTGATATATATATGATAATGAAGTCGTGGATATACTTAACTGACGAGGGTGAACAGTAGAGTGTGGGACCCGTGATCCAGAATATGATATATGAGCTGCATTAATATATATAAACTTTGAAAGAATTCTATAAGAGTGGATGTGTGTAATTAAAAGAGCCGGAACCATTTGTAGCATTAAGACTAAGGTTCGAATAAAGAACATGGCTAAGTCTATGCTGGAGCAGAAACATTGAACGACCTACAGAGCCTGAGAGATTATATAAATATATATATATATACATTAGTGTTGGGTTTAAGTCTGAGTGAAAGACTTAATACTATGTTGGCAGATAATATTATACATATAGTGTGGGACCCCCCCTACATAAATTCTGAGAATCATTACCCTAGCTGGAGGATACACTAAAGACTGAAGCGCAACGCTTTATATAAGTGTAGCACCTTTTAAACAAAGGGCCAAAGTATATATCTATACATATATGTGAAGTACTCTATAGCTTGGGCCTAATACAAACAAAGCCTTATACTGTGGGACCCTCACCAATCGCATCGGAGAAAACCTGGCAGTGGAACATGTTCACAAAAAGTTGCGATTGCAATTGATTTCCGGACCCGATATGGTTTAAACGACGATTCATATATGTTTGAGTTCCGATATCTAAGTAAACAGTGTTTTATCGCATCGGATTGATTCATCGCATCGGCATTTCAAAATGAACAGTAATTGATCACATTGGAGAAGGAGTAGAGCATCGAAACATCTCAATGGAAGTCGCGATTGCGATTAATCACAATCGGAAATATTTGAAAGGGGGATACATCGCATTGGCATTTCAAAATGAACAGTAATTGATCGCATCAGAGAAGGAGCAGAGCATCGGCATATTTAAATGGAAATTGAGATTGCGATCAATTGCAATCGGAAGTAGTCGAGGAGTGATACATCACATCGGAAAGTTCGGCGAGTGGGTCCGTAAGGGCATTTTATGTATTAAAATGATCTCTTAACATTATAACATCGGAAGTTACATAAGTTATATAACACGGCAATGCATATATTTAAGAACACCTTATTATTATTATGCCGAGAATTGACTCGTATGATATAAAAAGTGCAGTTACATACATACAGGAGTTACACAATAGCTATAAACAGAAAGGCATACAGAGGAGAAAAAGGGACAAACACAGTAATAGAAAATACAAATGCGCAGCGATCCAAAAGGCTGAATGAGTGAGCTGGAGTTCTAATTGTAATTAAATGTAATATTTTAATTGGTTTATATTGTTTGTGATGCATTGGAAAGTCTCCGGAAGAGAAAAAATATCCCACTGTAATGTTAAAATTAGTAACTACAGTTATATTTTTTCTGAGTGAGCTAGAAAATAAATGAGAAGGCAGAAGACTAAGGGGTATGGCTATTCACTTCGAATTCCCTGTGAGTCATGTGATGAACTCTATAAATGATATCACCTTGATATGCATAGTGAGGTTAGAGAGAGTAAGGATAGAGAATGCAAAGTACGGAAAATTGAGGCAGAGAAGATAAGAAGAAGGAGGAGCAGAACGAGATGCTGTGAAAGTTAGAGAATGAATAAATGAAGCAGTGAGGCAGAGAAGAAGGAGGAGCTAATTGTGAATCTGAGAAGATGCTGAAATCATATAAGGCAGATATGAAGACTGATGCACAACAGTGAAGATTGTACAGAACAGAGCTGATATCCAAGGTAAATCAGCAAGTGTTTTTCTTTTGAAAGAGTAAGGAAGTTGGGGTTTCCCTATCAAGTTGTAGCTTGATAGATGTCAGTTGTAGCTGACTGAGGTAGGAGCCTCCTGAAGGTTGGTGCCTGCAGAAAATTGATGGGAGTTGGAGCTTCCCTGCAAGTTGTAGCTTGCAGAATTGAGGTAGGAGCCTCCTATAGGTCGGTGCTAACAGAAAAACAGTGGTGAGAGGGAGTTGGAGCTTGCCTTTGCATCACAACAATAATAAGATGTGGTTTTCTCCCTTTATGGGTTTCCACTTATATCTGTTGTCTCTATGTAGGTTGCCTATGTGTTGATATGATCTACCAAATCTGCTTAATATTTGTTGCTCTCACAATCAGTTTGATGTCACATTAATTTAATACTTGCTGCAACATATTAAGACTATTCACATATTAAGGTTGGTTATAAAATTAAGTTTTAAATAAGTTGATGAAAAATTTAAAAATCTTGTGTATGTGTTAAACTAATTCACCCCCCCCCCCCCCTCTCAGTTTAACTAAGGATTCAACAGGAATCACTTCAAACTAATTTTTTACACAAGACTTGTGCAATTCAAAAAAAAAAAATACACACCTTTTTCTTTCTTTTGAGTAGCTTGATATTGAAACTGAATTATCTCTGTGATTTCGGATCTTCAATATCTAAAATTTGGCCCTGCGGTAGCCCTCTGAATCGTCTTTCGAATGCCACATGTCTGACCTGATTTGGATTCCTCAAGGCAAAGTTATGTACAATCTCCTACATTGACCTAATTATGGACTGTTTCATTAGAGTGAACTTGTATGACTTGCCATGTGTCACTGTTTCCTCCTTCATCTCTTAAATTTATAGACAGGAAACTACAATCTGTGTACTTGCGGCCACTCTTTATAGAACTCCAATCTGATGCTCAGAGAGAGAGTTATGAATATTTTCCCATGATCACCTCTTTGATATGAAATTATGGAGCCTGAAAAAGCCCTAACTTCCACAAATCCTACCTCCCAAAATAATGTGAATCAATATCTGAAATTTTTCCAAGACATTCCTCAAGATTTCAGCTTCGCTCTATGAAAATTTCAGTTTCTGAAACCTTGTAGAAAAAAATCTATAGCAAAAATTCTGCGATGACCTATGTAGGTTAAATTCAAGAGCTTGCAAAAAGCCCTAGAATCCAAAGCTCTGATACCAAATGTTGTGAAACTAGCTCCAAAAATAGAAGAAAAGAGAGATCAATGCCTTAGAAATCACCCACTTCGAGGAAGCAACCTCCAATACATTACATAAATGAACAATTCTTGGATGCTACAAATGACTAAAACCTCCTTCTATATATAGGAGTCCATGGGGCCACAATATAATCTTAGCCGACCTAACAATAATAATGTAAGGGCACAATAATAACAATATTGAGGTTACAGGGGTACAACAATAACAATAAGGGGGCTATAATAATAACAATAAGGGACTAAACTAGTAATATAGGGACCTAACAGAGACCACCTTGTTTGCAAGACAAGGGACCCACCTTCGTGCATTGATTTTATTGCTAAATTATACTAAGGTGTACATACTCTACCCTTTGTTGGGAAAGGGATCTCATAATGCTTATGATAATCTTAAATGATTATACGGGAGGAATCTTGTAATGTCACATGTAGGTTTTGCAGAAGTTTAATACAAAATATGTATTGCCTAGATTCTCCTGATCTAACAATAATATGCTACTATTAAATATAGAATCGCTTCTACTAAATCTTTGTGGAATTTGAAACACAATCGCCAATCATAATATCATGAAGAAATATAAATTACACTTAACATAGATAATTTACCCGGGGAAAGCATATAGCTAAAAACCCACTATCTTCTATTATGTATTATATCATGGATCATGAAACAATTACATACAAAGCTCCAATCCAAGAGCTCTCAGTACAATAGCTAACTGTCTCACGTTGTCATACAAAAATTGGCAAGTTCCTTAGCCAATTTACTGTCTCCAGACAGCTTGCCTCCACTACGCAATCCCAGCTGATAGCAATCCCTGAATGAGTGCAATCCTGATTGCCTTGATTGCACAATCATCATGGGCACATCCAATGTGTGTGTGGTTGCATGTGTGCAAGTGATAATGTCACAACTGATAGTCAATTGTCCCTTTCACCTAAATCTCAATTGGGTCTCCACTGGATCTAACATGCATGAAGTTAATAGTATTAAATCTTTAGTTTCATGTGAGGCCACTGGTTGTGAATTAATTAATAATTAATTCACTTGATCTCTCACTAGTTTATCTTCAGTTTCAACTAGCACAACTGAGTTTAACTCACTTAACTGAGTTAAACTACTTTACAGCTTTCATAACTACACTTCCAACTCTGTTATAACTTCGAATCACTCAGTTGCAACTAAGTCCACTTGCATGTCCCACCAACCAACCTCTTAACTTGAAATTCCTATAGCTGACTGATTTTCCACATCATTTAACTATTTCCAAGTGCTCATTGAGAATAGATTATTGTTTACTGTCCAACTAATACTAAGGGATAATAATAGCCGGCATGTATCTATAAATATACATGCAATCTATAAATAGAACTTGCACATACATCTATAAATAGACCTCATCTATAAATAGAATTTTCTCATGCATCTATAAATAGACATCCACCTAAAAATAGCCTGAGGCTTCATCCTAGTGTAGGTGCATAATTTTCTCTAGGATCTTCTTGTTGAATCTCAACACTCCCTCTCAACAAGAAAGGGATTATCCTTCACCCCAATCCTATCTCTATGGTATTCGAATTTTCTCTTGGTGAGCGCCTTCATCAGAATATCTGCATCCTGATCTTCCGTAGGAATATACTAAAGAAACATGATCTTCCTTTTAACACAATCTCTAAGATGATGGTATCGGATATCTATATGCTTAGATCGATCGTGAAACACAGGATTAAACAAGATTTTAATGCAACTATGATTATCACAGTAAATCACAGTTGGATCTAAATGAGAACCAAACAAACCAACCAAAAACTTTCTCATCTAGATAGCCTTACATGCAGCTTTACTCGCTGCCATGTATTTCGCTTCCGTAAACTAAGTGCCATGGATCTCTGCTTCCTGTTGTGCCAAGAAAAAGTTGTAGATTCGATACTAAAGATCCCCCCTGATGTGCTTTTTTTGTCTGATGGACTACCTACCCAATCTGCATCCATGAAGCCATGCAACTTCACCTCATCCGTCTATCTATACCATAAACCATACTCTGATGTGCCCCTCAGGTATCTCAGGACATGCTTGTCCACCTTCCAAAAGAGCTTGGTAGGCTTAACCATAGCTTGACTCAGCTGGTTAACTGTGTAGCAAATGTCTAGTCTCATGTTCACTAGATACATCAGCGAACCCACTAACTGTCGATAGACAGTAGCATCCACTACCTCTCCAGAAGTAGCATCCTCTTTCCTCCAGTTTCCTGGAAGAGGAGTATCCATGGGTTTGCAGCCCTCCATGTGAAACTTACCCAGTATCTCCAAGCTTGCATACTTGCCTTGAGACACAAAAATTTCACCATCTGACTGCCATATTCCAATCCAAGGAAATAATGAAGGAGGCCCATATCCTTCATCTTGAACTCCTTTGCAAGGTCCTCCTTGCATGAGTGTATCGGTTGCTCATCACCAGCCAATATTAAATCATCAACATAAAGAACAATGATTAAAATCTTACCCTCCATGACAATTTGGTATAGGTTTGCATATGCTTCACTTTTGGTGATTCCTAGTCCTATGAAATAGATGCTTATCTGAGTGTACCAAGCACAGGGTGCTTGCTTCAGCCCATACAAATCCCTTTTGAGTCGGCACACATGTGAATCGTTGTTGAAGATCTCAAATCCTTCAGGCTACTCTATGTACACCTCTTCCTCAATGATCCCATTGAGAAACGTAGTCTTCACATCCATCTGATGAATGTGCCAACCCATCTGCATTGACGGAGAAAGGATGGTCCTTATGGAAGAATACCTTGCGACAGGTGAAAAGGTTTCTTCATAATCTATCCCCTCGATCTGTGAGAAGCCCCGGGCCACAAATATAGCCTTGTATTTCTCAACACTCCCATCAGCAACTTTCTTTACCTTGTAGATCCATCTCTAACCTACCACTGATTTATCAACCAGCCTTGGAACAATTTCCCAAGAACTGTTTTTGACAATGGAGTCATACTCCTCAACCATTGCATATACCCATGTGGGTTCCTGCACTAATTCCTAAAAGGAAGATGGTTCAGTCACAAAACATTTTCTCATGAGAGCCATGTATCTAGTAAATTGGTCAAAAGATTGTCTTTGTCTGCACTGTGAAGTAGGGGCTCCTACATTCTGTGCAGCATCAAGTCTCAGCCTATCAGCTTCTGTGGTACACCTTCTGCCAGTTCTGATGGTTGGCTCTGCGTGAGTGGACTCCTCCACTCCATGAACCTCCTCTTGTGGCTAATCCACATCTAGAGACTCATATTTGGGAGTCAACAGTTCCTCCTCTGCATGCAATTCCAACTCCCTCTCAAGCGACAACCGCATGGCTTTCCCCTCATCAAATTTTATATCCCGTCGCACCACAGTCATTCGATTGTTTGGAAAGTACACACAATAATTATGGCGTGTTTCAGTGTACCCCACAAAAATCCTAACTTTAGGAGTTGGCTCCAGCTTCTTCCTGGCGTCCTTGGTCACATGCACATAAACAGATGAGCCAAAAATCTTAAAGTGTGAAACATCCGGTTTCTTACTAGTGAAATCTTCTTCAGGTGTACTCATGCCAAGTACTCTATGAGGACAATAGTTTTTCACATAAACCGCAGTGTTGCATGCTTCCGCCCACAAATGCATTGATAGGCTTTGATCATGCAACATCGCACGTGTTGCACCCAGGATCGTTCTGTTCTTCCTCTCTGCAAACTCATTTTGATGTGGGTTATGAGGCACTATGAGTTCTCTTCAAATTCCTTCTTTGTTGCAGAATTTCTTGAATTCATTAGAGATGTATTCTCCACCATTATCGCTCCTCGGAGCCTTCACTTTCTTCCTCGACTCTTTATCCAACAATGTCTTAAACTCACAGAACTTTGAGAATGTTTGATCCTTCTTCTGCATGAAGAAGATCCAACATTTACGAGAAAAGTAATCAACAAAAATAACATAGTACTTATGTTTTGTTGTTGAAGCAACTGAGAACAGTCCACGCACGTCTGTTTGAACTCTTACAAGGATCCCCGAAGCACAATTATCCTTTCATGAAAGGTGGAATTTACATATTTCCCCATGGTGCAACCCTTACACTGATCTAACTGAGAAATTTTTCCCATTGGAAGTCCAGTAGATATTTGTTGCATGACTTTCAAGGCTCCATGATGAAGATGGCCCAATCAACTGTGCCATAATTCGCCCGCATCCCAGCTTACCACTTTTACTGCCTTTCCCATCATGGCAGCGCAGCCATATACCTCCAGCTTGTAGATATTCTTAACTTGAATCCCTATCCTCTTGGCTTGACCCATTATTTTATGTCACAGGAAATATTTTCCATCACTCAAAACAACGGCATAGCCTCTGTCCTCCAACATTGTGACTGAGACAAAAAAATTCTTTAGACCTAGAACATGCATAACATCTTTCAATTGAAATTCTTTACCTGGCTCCCTCTGAAAGGTAATGGTACCAATTCTATTCGCATTGTATCGTCCATCATCACCCATCTCTTTATGCATTTGGAAATCTTTCTCTCCCAAGTCACTAAAAATTTCCTTATCTCTCATCATGTGAAAGGAAGCACCACTCTCCAAATACCACATTGATCCCAATGCACTTGACACCATGCATGCGAGCAAGGAGAATTCAAGCTCAAATTGTGAGGCAAGGGTATCACCAATTGCAGCTCCAGCAACCTTCTTTTTCTTCTTCTTTTGTGGACAGTTAGTAGAAAGATGCCCATGTTCGTTACAGTGAAAACACTTCACCTTGGACTTTTCCAGCTTCTTGCCTTTAGACTCAAATTTAGAATGGAATTTCTTTCCCTTCCCCTTCTTTGCCTTGGTAGCCAAAGCACAATCCTCTTCATCATCATGCTTTGATGAAGAGACATCTCTGGTGTTCCGCTTGAACTCCTCCTGCACCAAATCTGACCACAGTCGTTCCCAATCTGGAAATTTTTCATGTCCGTTGACAAAGTCTTCATAATTGCGCCAACTCTTAGGAAGTCCCAAGAGAGCCAAGCTCACCAAATCATCATCAGCAATAGTTATTCCCACACTCCCTAGTTCATCTGGACATTGGACAAACTTCGTGAGATAATTTGGAATGTTGTCACCCTTTTTCATCTTGATCTTCCTGAGTTTATCTTTGAGTGCCAATTTCCTATGGTTGCTGCTGCTTTGGAAAATATTCGTCAAAGAATTCCACATAGAATATGGTGTGGCTTTCCCATGGAGGCTTGAGATAATTTGGTCTCATACTCCCTCCAACAGAATCCTCCTCACCTTTTCCACTTTCTTATGCCATGCATCAAGATTGTCAGCATCTAACGAAGCAGGCTTAGGAACATCATTGTCAATGAATTCCTTCAATCCATTATCTTCAAGCACCACCTCCATCCTGTCCTTCCAAGAAATGTAGTTGGAGCTTCCCTCCAGTGCATACTCTAACCTCAAGCCATTGAAATCCATTTCGATCTTGAATCATCTGTAGCACCAAGAAAGTCTTTCTGCAAATTCGAATTATTTCCACCAACAAACTCAACTCCTGCTTCACTACTGAAATTTCCTATTCTCTGATACCATGTAGAAATTTAATGCAAAATATGTATTTCCTGTATTCTCTTGATCTAACAATAATATGCTATTTTTAAATACATAATCACTTCTACAAAATCTTTGCGGAATTTTAAACATAATCGCTAATCACAATATCATGAAGAAAAATCAATCACACATAACACAGATAATTTACTCGGGGAAAGCATATAGATAAAAACCCCACTATCTTCTATTATGTATTTTATCATGGATCATGAAACAATTACATAAAAAGCTCCAATCCAAGAGCTCTCAGTACACTAGCTAACTATCTCACATTGTCATGAAAAAAGTGGCAAGTTCCTTAGCCAATTTAATGTCTCCAAACAGCCTGCATCCACTGTGCAATCCCAACTGATAGCAGTCCCTAAATGAGTGCAATCTTGCTTTCCTTGACTGTGCAATCCTCATGGGGACATCCAATGTGTGTGTGGTTGCATGTGTGCAACTGATAATGTCACAAATGATAGTCAACTGTCCCTTTCACCTACATCTCAACTCGGTCTCTACTATATCTGACATGCATGCAGTTAATGGTAGTAAATATTTTGTTGCATGTGAGGCCACTGATTGTGAATTAATTAATAATTAATTCAATTGATCTCTCACTAGTGTATCTTCAGCTACAACAAGCACAACTGAGTTTAACTCACTTAACTGAGTTAAACTATTTTACAACTTTCATAATTGCACTTCCAAATCTGTTACAACTTTGAATCACTCAGTTACAACTAATTCCACTTGCATGTCCCACCAACCAACCTCTTAACTCGAAATTCCTATAGCTAATTGGTTTTCCACTTCAGTTAACTATTTCTAAGTGCTCATTGAGAATAGATTATTGTTTATTGTCCAACTAATATTAAGGGATAATAATAGCCGACATGCATCTATAAATAGACATGAAATCTATAAATATAACTTTCACATACATCTATAAATAGACCTCATCTATAAATAGAATTTTCTCATGCATATGTAAATAGACAACCACCTAAAAATAGCCTAAGGCTCCATCCTAGTGTAGGTGCATAATTTTCACTAGGATCTTCTTGTTGAATCTCAACAGGTTTATCTTTAAATTTTAGTTGTCATGATATTTTTTCCTTTGTATTTATTTTGGATATTTTTGTTAAAACAAGGATACCAAACAACAACATATGGATTATAATCCCAAAAAACGACACAATTGTTAATAAAGTATAAGCAAGCAAGCTCTTATCTATGAGCAGTGAGTTATTTTTTGCAAATATTTGTTAAATATATTTTGCATGTATTTCCCAATCTAGATGGTTGAATAACTTTGTAAATGGACCAAGAAATAAGAGTTTTTATCATTTTCATATAAAAAATCAAGTTTTCAAGAATACTAATTATTTTCCTTATTTATATTGCTATCACAACATATTTGAAAACTTGCACCTAGTTCATCCATACCCACTCAGAGGGCTAAACTTAGGACTTTGCATTAAGACAAGTTCTATCACCTGTCTCCTTGCTCCTAGATGCACTTTTTGGGCAACACATATCCATAATTTATATGGCATGCAACACTTTTTTCCTACACTTATTAATGCATAAAATAATTTCCTTTCTAGCATTTAATTGATTTTTTTGTTTAAAAAAAACAAAAGAAGAACATATATCAAGAAATTATCTAGTTTGATGGGTTAGCTCAAGTGGTTAACTACTTTGAATTGAAAAAAATTATCTCAGTAGATTAACTTAAGTGGTTAACTACTCTAAATTGAAATAAAAAATCTTGAAATCAAATCTGGTGCTAATTATCTCTCATATATTAATATCTATATTCCTAAATTAAAATAAACATATATAACTAAATATTAGTCATCATAAATACTTATTATAACTACAAATTATCATATATATCAAATTATTAATCACTTTAATTATACATCAAAAAATAATTATAAAGAATTTCACATATAAAATTCTTTAACCAAACCTACATATATTAAAACCAATATAACATGTTACAACAAATTGTACTAACAAAATGGAGCTCAAATTATATACTAAGCATTAAAACCGAATTAAAAAATCCATATAAATGGGCTTAAATTTAAAAACAAGATTTCAAAACTTCACACATTCATTCCATTTGTATTTGATGAAATACTTATCAAAAGTACACAACATTTTTTTCAATATAAAAAACATTTATTTATTCATGATCTATCTCAAAAACCGGAAGAGAAAAAACAACTGAAGATGGAAGGATGCTCGTGATCATTTAAATTAAAATAATTTAAATGTTTTTTAAGAAATAATGAAAAAACTAGGAGAATGTGGATGGAAAAAGGAAGTGATTTAACATCAGATTTCAACTTGTTCAGTAATGGTGAGCTTTCTCCTTAATAACTCTATTGAAGAAAATTTAATAGTAATTTATTTATACAAAATCAGATATAAAGGAATATTTGGAACTATGTATAATACCATGGTGGTATATTAGAATATATTAGTGGCTATTAGAGTATCAATTTTTTTTATGGAGTGATAAATTAATCATGTAAATTGTCTTATGAGCATATAAATATGTCAATTTTCTATTATATAGTGGAAATAGTAAATTGCATAAAATTTCAATTAAATATGTTTTTTTCTTTTAGGTAATTTTGTATAACGATGTGATTAAAAAGATATATTTAAATGAGACATCATAAAGCTCAAGTGAGACATCCCAATTAGCGATGGTTGTGTGAGTGAGGACTTTAGTCCCCCAAAGTTATGGGTTCAAGTCAAACAACATAAGATGGAAGTATGCTTGTGATCATTTAAATTATTTTAATTTTAAATGTTTTTTTAGAGAAATAATGAAAAAACTAGGAGAATGTGGATGGAAAAAAATGAAGTGATTCAACATTAGATTTTAACCTATTCAGTAATGGAGACCTTTCTCCTTAATAACTCTATTAGAAGATAATTTAATAGTAGTTTATTTATACAAAATCATATATAAAGGAAGACTTGGAACTATGCATAATAACATGGTGGTACATTAGGATATCTTAGTGGCCATTAGAGCATCAAATATTTTTCATGGAGTGATAAATTAATCATGTAAATTGTCTCATGAGAACATAAATATGTCAATTCTCTATCACAAAGTGGAAATAGTAAATTGCATGAAATTTAAATTAAATATTCCTTTTTACTTTTAGGTAATTTTGTATAACATTGTGATTAAAAAGATATATTTAAATGAGACATCAGAAATCCCGGGTGAGGCATCCCAAATAGAGATGGTTGTGTGAATGAGGACTTTGGTCCCCCGAGGTTCTGGGTTCAAGTCCTCCCTAGATAAACAATGTAATCAAAGTAATATATATATATATATATATATATATATATAGATAGCTCTAAGGAATAAGGTTTACCTCTTCTGATCTAGAGCCAGATGTGAAGTTATTTGATATTGTTGTTAGTTGTTGCTAATCACAGGTTCAAATCTCTTTGATTCCTTTGGGGCAAAGCCCTGTAATCAAGACTAATGGTTTACCCAATTTACCATCCACTAAATGTAAGGAAGTGCTCCGAAATTTCCCGTGTTTTCATTCCTATATATATATATATATATATATATATATATATATATATATATATATATATATATATATATATATATATTCTCTTGTATGTCGCCTCTTATAACAACTTGATTGAAAAGATATACTTAAATGAGGCATAATAAAGAATATATATGTGTGTGTGTGTTCAATTGCGTTTTTATACGAAGCTACATAAAAGAAGAGAAGACTATACAACATATCCTTTATACAATGTATGATTCTCCCCACACAGATATATATTATTAAAAAAATAAGCCTATGTTATATTATGTTATATATATATATATATATAAATAAATGTATGATACCCACCCAAAATTTCTTGTGAAACCCACGAAATTTCTAAGTTTATATAGTTTGGTTCATTGTGGTATTTTAACAAACAATTTGCATACAAAGTGTTGTAGATAAATTTTTGAAGTTTGTTTTCAAATAAACATGTACAATGTTTAATACATGCCAAAAATGAAGCTTCAAAAAATGGCATATACTGGCTTATATTGGGCCTAAAAATGTACATAATTTTGATCCAAGATAGTGTAGCAACAATTTTAAGCATGAATAACCATTCATTAACTTGATATACAAATACATAGCGAATATTAGGAGTACAGGAACTTGGTTTCAGTCATCAATATGACTTCAACACAAAGTGAGGAAATATCAAGCCAAACAACTCAGTGTTATGCTCTCTTTCAACAAAGGCCTCAACCCACAAATATGCCCACTAAACCAATAAAATGACCTAGCCTTTATGCAAAGATAAACCCTTTGATAATCTCAGCCCCTACACACAACAATGAAACCCAAACAATCCAAGAGAAACACGACCCCAACAGTGACAATCTTGAACTCTCCCAACAAGGAACTCAACCCACAAATGACTGTAGAATTCGACCTCTAGACACAAGCCAACTTAGCTAGCTAATGACTCGGAAACTCGTCTCTCAACATGAATCAAACTCAACCAAAAAACTCAGAGAATTTGGCCCATTGTTAACTAGGAAATTGATCTGGATTTATGCAGGAATGCAATAATATACAGAAATAGTCATAAATACATAGATGCAGTAGAAATAATACTTCATTATTAATATCAAATAACATAAATATGCTTATAGACATAATGGAAATAAACTAGCTAGGGCGTTGGTAGCTTATCTCTGAGAAGAGATATGGCGGCTATTGGCCTCTAAACTATGTTACAATGAGGCTCGAGGGCCTATTTATTATTGAGAATAATGGAAAACCCTAAACATCTAAAAACCTAACCCTAGGAGATGAAGCGCCAAAACTATGGGCCCCGTTTGGTTAAATTGGTGTTTCAACTTCCAGGGGACATAAATTTGGCATACGATCTCTGTTTTATGCGCACCATACCTCGTTAGAAATATATATCTGAGGACTACAACTTTTAATGTGAGAAACATCAGTCCATGATCCAGGTGGCTCCAAAGACACACACAGGACAAAGAGGGCTAATGAAATCTCAAAAATAAAAGTGCTTGGATTGCTCTCGAACTAGGTTCAAGTTGAAGAGTTTGTCACCCTAATCGCAACAATGTGAACATCGTGTCAATCTGAGCTCGTATAAGAAAGTTAGAGCAGTTTGAATTTTTCTTATGGCAAGAGAAGTGGGGCCCACAACATGCCACATGACATCCCAGTAAGCATGTGGGACCCACATGACAAGCCCCTTAGCTATTGACACATGGCACTCCTCCATTGGCCCCTTGCCCCTGCAGAAAAGATAAAACAAATGATTTTTAATTTCCCACATAAGAACAAAAAAATCATTAAAAACAATAACTATATATTAAATATAGTTATTAAACAATCAAAATCAATTTAAATATGGTAAATTTTTATGTAACAAAAATCATATTAAATATGGTTAAATTCCATATTAAACAAAACCTCCATTTTTTTTTTTGGGAGTCGTTACAATATGGAGATACGAATTCCATATATTATATAGTTTGAAAAAACTATATTAAAACTAAAATTGGGTTTTAAAACAATATTTGGACTCAATGGGATTTGAACTCAAAACCTCCCAACAACTACTATCTTAATATGACTATGCCAACCAATGTGTCAACCTCATACTTTGACTTAATCATTCTCACACTTTATTATAAAATGTCATTCAAATGGTTCAAGGAAACGATTGAGAATGATGGAGAATACATGAGAGATGAGGGCATAGGGAGGCCAATGGAGCCATGAGAAAAGAGAAGGCAGATCGGAAGGCATAAGGACACGCATTTCGAGGCAAGATGGTGCACGCAGTTTGAGGAAATCTTTCTTTATGCCAAGGGAATTTTTTGATTCCAAGGAGGTAAAATTTTCCTGTGTCAAAATGTATAATTTATGTGCATTTTAACCAGAATTTCGCAGGGATCACAATGGTGCACCCAGATTTTCCATTTGAGTAGTGGTTTTGCAGATTCCCTGTGGAGGAGAATCTTCAAGAAACTTGAGGGAATCTTTTAGATTCCTTGGAGGCCGAAATTTTCCGGTGTCAAAATGAGGTCAACCTTATACTCATTTGTCTCATAATTTTGCAAGGATCTCAATGGTGTGATCAAATTCCTATTTTTAGTTGCAAATTTCTAGATTCACTGTGCAGCAGTATCTTTGAGGAATCTAGGGGGAATCTAAAAGATTCCCTAAGGCCCATATTTTCACTTTGTTAGAACTCATAAAATTGATAGTCGATCCTACACCTCTCGACGACATGAGTTCAGCAGTGCAGTTAGATCTTCCATCTTAGCCTTATTGTTTTTTACCACTTTTCAAAGTGGAGTTGCAGGTGTCAGCTTTCAATGTGTGAGCAGTCGTTTTCAGGATCCTCGATGCCACGAGATTGATGGTACAGCTAGATCCAACAGTTTATCATCATTTTTCTTTAATTAGCTCCAATATGTGAGGTATATTCAGTGTGATCATGTACTTCTTTTTTCTATGCAATGCATTGTGTTGTGTAGATCCCTGTTGATATTTGATGTGGGGTCTTGTTTTTTTTCTTGATGTGAGATGTAAATTCTATCATGGATTTGTATTATGTCTAAGATCCCTTTGTTGCCATGTTGGCAGGATACTCATTGTCACATGTATGTTTGATTGAGATCCCTTTGTTTCCATGTTGTCAGGATACTCATAGTCATTATATGTGAGTTATTGTCATACTGATAGGATTCCTTTTTTAGAGTGAGAGTTCCTTTAGCGGAACATCCACTCCTGTTCCTTTAGCGGAACATCCACTCCTGCGTGAGGGAATTTTCCTTGTATGACAAAGAAAACACCATCCATGTACATCATCACTCTTTCTAGCACTTAATACAGCAACCTGCACCATCTTGACACCGAGGCCCGAAGACGTAGTCCCTCCTGGACGAACTCTGTTATCAATTTCGTATGTTGCTAATGCTTGTTATGTTCCTCTTTTTTACAGCATACAGATGTTCATGTATGTTCTTTAACACTTTTATTAAATGTAATTCTAACACATCAACAAAAGTAAAATGTCTTGGGTTAAAGGGTATCAAAAATTTACCTGGATCAAGTGGTATCAGAGCCGTCTTCTTGCTGATTTGGATTGTAGGCGTGAACTATTGAAAGTTTGCTGAGTTGAGAAATGGAGGATGTCAAAGACATGTATGATACCATGTTCAAGGTGTCCGAGAAAGCGGACATGTTGTACAGAGCTTAAGAGAAACAATCAGCAGATAACGCTGAGTTGAAAATGCTTATACAAGAGGAGAAGGAGTACAAACATCAGTTGCAGCTTCAATTGCAAGCCACGATAGAGGCATTGGAAGAATTGAAGCATGAAAACCAAAGCCTTCAAACAGAGCATGTTGTGTTGAAAACACTCCTACAGAAAGAGGAGGAAGAGCAGTGAGTGCAGCTTCAATTTCAAGCCACGACAAAGGCATTGGAAGAATTGAAGCGCCACGATGAAAGTCTTCAAGCAGATCATGAGGATTGAAGAAAATCCTACATGAAGAGAAGGAGGAAAATCAGTGATTCCAGCTTCAGCTACAAGCTGCGACAGAGGCCTTGGAGGAAGTGAAGCACAAAGAAGGCTTCGAGAAGCCCTCTTCACATGTTTCAAAATCGATAGCTGAGGTAAACAATGTTGATTTCCCTTCAGTTTATTCACATGATATCATTTCTGTTGGAAGTGTGGAGATCCCCATTACAGGAACTAGCATGAGACTCCTTACCAATATGGGGTACAAAGGATGAGGACTTGGCATTCATGGCCAAGGCATAACTCAACCATTGGAGGTTTTGCAGAGACTTCGCTATGCAGGTTTAGGATACGCTGAAGGAGGATGTTCAAAGGACATAAAAGGCAAACAGACATTGTAGAACTCACCAGGGAAGAGGATTGATGGGAACACTTCGCCATCATCCCATGGAAATGCATGTTGCAGTGAAAAAACTGAGGCTAGCTATCATTACCATGATCGCACTAGAGACCACCAGGGAAGGTATAAAAGGTCTCATTATTCCATAGTTCATTTTGATTATAAGAATGTTTCCAATCCTAGTCGTAAATCATGGCATCGAAAAACTTGTAATTTTTTTGGTTTACATAACCATGTTATTTCTAAGTGTTGGAAAAGAATGGAAACACAAAGAAGGATGAGGCATGAAAAGCCTTCTCCACGGCAGAAAAAGAAATTGGTTAAGTAGGTCTGGAGGGAGAAGAAATTTTGCAGCCAATGCAACCAAAGTGGTCATCAAAGAGCCACGTGTTTGAGGCTCCATCCAGAGCAGCACCTTAAGGACGAAGCATCGGTGCGTTAACCGGTTGAAACGATTGTTCGACAAACAAATGCACCACAAGGAGATGATCCATTCACTTTAATAAGTGAGAGATGGTTTTTCTATATATGTTAGCTTGTCATGGTCGTTTTTGTAAATCATATGTTGCATTTTTAACTGTAAAAGTGATGATGTGTTTTTCCATCGCTTGTTTAGCAACAATGATATTTTCGCTTTGTTTTATAAATCATGTGATGCATTTATTTCATGTAAAAGTGATGAGGTGTTTGCCATCACTTCGAAATGGGACGATGATGATTTTGGTCTTGCAATGATAGTTGGGGTGTGATTTCCATTTGATGTAAACTTGACCACCGAGTATTTAAACTCATGGCAAGTATGGAATTCTTGGTCATAGTTGGTCAAATTGAACACGTAATTTGCAAGAGATTTTACTACAGGTTTTCAGAAGATGCAGGTGTCAGCTCATCGCTTAAGGCTCAAAAAAAACAAAGGTGAAGGAGATGGAAGGGTGACCATTTTTAGGACACTTGTGGTGCAGACATAGTACACAGCAATTGCAAATTATTGTTGATACTTTTGGAGGACCAAAATCTCCTCAGTGGGGAGGAATGATGTAGGTGGATCCAGAGACACACACAGGAAAAAGAGGGCTGATGAAAGCTCAAAAATCTAAGTGTTCATATTTCTCTCAAACCATGTTCAAGTTGAAGAGTTCGTTGCTTTGATCACAATGGTGTGAACAACGCGTCAATCCGAGATCGTATAAGAAAGTTAGAGCAGTTTGAATTTTTGTTAAGGCAAGGGAAGTGGGGCCAACAACATGCCACATGGCATCCCAGTAAGCATGTGGGACCCACATGGAAATCCCCTCAGCTTTTGACACATGGCACTCCTCCATTGGCCCCTTGGCCCTGCAGAAAAGACAAAACAAAATGATATTTAATTTCCCACATAAAAACAAAAAAATCATTAAAAAAAATAACTATATATTAAATATAGTTATTAAACAATCATAATCAATTTAAATATGGTAAATTGTTATGTAACAAAAATCATATTAAATATGGTTAAATTTCATATTAAACAAAACCTCCATTTTTGTTTTTGGGAGTCATTACAATATGGAGATACGAATTCCATATATTATATAGTTTGAAAAAACTATATTAAAACTTAAATTGGGTTTTAAAACAATATTTGGACTCAATGGGATTTGAACTCGAAACCTCCTGGTAACTACAATCTTAATATGACAATTCCAACCAATGTGCCAACCTCATATTTTGTTTTATTCATTCTCAACCTTTATTATAAAATGTCATTCAAATGGTTCAAGGAAACGATGGAGAATGATGGAGAATACATGAGAGATGAGGGCATAGGGAGGCCAATAGAGCCATGAGCAAAGAGAAGGTAGGTCAAATGGCAGATGGACATGCAGTTCGAGACAAGATAGTGAATGCAGTTCGAGGGAATATTTTTTGAGGCCAAGGGAATCTTTTGATTCCAAGGAGGTGAAATTTTCTTGTGTCAGAATGTATTAAACTTTATATGCATTTTAACCAAAATTTTGAAGGGAGCACGATGGTGCGCCCAGATTTTCCATTTGAGCAGCGATTTTGTAGATTACCTGTGGAGGAGAATCTTCAGGAATCTTGAAGGAATCTTTCATATTCCTTAGAGGCCAAAATTCACTAGTGTCAAAATGAGGTCAACCTTATACTCATTCTTTTCATAATTTCTCAAGGATCTCAATGGTGAGATCAGATTCCTATTTTGAGTTGCAGATTTCTAGATTCCCTGTGGAGCAGAATCTTTGAGGAATATAGCTGGAATCTAAAATATTCCCTAAGGCCCAGATTTTCACTTTGTAAGAATTCAACAAATTAACAGTCGATCCTACACCTCTAAATGACACAAGTTCAACGGTGTAGTCAGATATTCCATCTGAGCTTTATGTTTTTCAACCAATTTTCAAAGTGGATTTGCAGGTGTCAGCTTTCAATGTGTGAGCAATCGTTTTCACGATACTCGATGCCATGAGATTAATGGTACAGCCAAATCCAACAGTTTATCATCCTTTTTCTTGAGATAGCTCCAGGATGTGAGGTATATGCAGCGTGATCATGTACTTATTTTTTCTATGAGATGCATTGTGTTATGTACATTCCTGTTGATATTTGATGTGGGGTTGTGTTTTTGTTCTTGATGTGAGATGTAAATTCTATCATGGATTTGTATTATGTCTGAGATCTCTTTGCTGCCATGTCGGCGGGATACTCATTGTCACATGTACGTTTGATTAAGATCCCTTTTTTTCCATGTTGGCGGGATACTCATAGTCATTATGTGTGAGTTATTGTCACAATGATAGGAGTAATTTTCAAGAGTGAGAGTTCCTGTAGCGAAACATCTCATGGAGAGATCGAGCCACTCCTGAGTGAGGAAATTTTCCTTGTATGACAGAGAAAACACCATCCATGTACATCATCACTCTTTCTAGAAATTAATGCAACAGCCTACACCATCTTGACACCGAGGCTCGAAGACATAGTCCCTCCTAGACGAACTCTATTATAAATGTCGTATGTTGCTAATGCTTATTATGTTCCTCTTCTTTACAGGATGCAGATGTTCATGTATTTTCTTTAATGCTTTGATTAAATGAAATTATAACACATCAGCTAAAGTAAAATGTCTTGGTTTAAAGGGTATCAAAAATTTACCCAAAGCATTACATGGACCCTTGTTTCTCTCGGTTTTCCCAAAAAACGTCTTTTAGGCCTCAAAACGGCTCTGGAAGTTCAGGACCCGAAAAAATGCTAAAAACAGTAAGTTGTGCCAAAACAGAACAACTGAAAGAACTAATGGTATAGGTCCAAATAGAATAGGTGGGTGTTCACCGATATCCACCTGGATCATTCCTCCCTCCTTAGGAACCAAAGGTCCCCATTGCATTAAGTTCCTCCATTAGAAGCAAATTCTGTTGAACTTGGTATTGGTTTTGTTCAAGATGTCGTGGACCTGTTGGCAGACCTACTGGATGCGTTCAATAAATTTGGTTGCCTCAGACAGTACATGTCTAGATTATATTCGTGTTGTCACATGAGGTATGGCAACATCAGGCAGCGGTGTGCCGGGGGTCAGATCAATGGAGTGCTTGTCCTGACAGTGTAGAGGAACCTCTATGGGTGAGGAGAAAATTTCCTTGTATTCTTTCACGACTTTTTCCATCTGCAGCAGCCATGTAGGGGAGCCCTGTTTCAATGTTGATGCCACAAGATTCTTCTTTCCATGTGAGCGAGTTGTAAGGAAAATAAATTTCCTGGTTTGGGAAACAATCTTACTGTGTTTTTTTGCAATAGTCAAGGAGATGGCAGGAGGCGGTACTACCTCCAGTATACTGTATAATTTATTTCCCAAAGTAATAATAACATAATGAGGCCTAGACTCATACACACCATGTCACCTCCACAAGTATGGTTGGCCCAATAATACATCAGCTACATCAAGAGGAGCAACATCACACAATACCTCATTCGTGAATGACTTGATGTTGTACGGAAGGAAAAATTGCTGGCAGAAGTGGAGATCTCTCCCTGGGTAAAGCCACCCGATGGTATACGGCTGCAGGTGTGCTAAGGTCGGTAGGCCGAGCCGCTTTACTACCTATGCTGAAATGAGGTTCTTTTGGCTTCCACTATCAACAAGAAATTGGAGTGGAGAACACTTCACCCACATCTGCAAATGGAAGAGGCGCTCCCCCTCTTCTGGATCCTGAGGACCCTCCCTCTGGAGCTTGGTGGTGGCAACAATGGAATTGGGGTCCGCATCAATGATCTTCTTCCCTCCTTCATCTCCCTTGTCTATTTCTGTCTCAGGATCAGAACATGTATTTGATTCGAGTGCCCCCAATTTAGCCACCAGCGACTGTTTGGCCTGACACTCGTTTGTGTTGTGAGTAGGGTTGTTATAAAATTCACACCACTTCCCCGTGTCCTTCTTTGGATTTGTGGTGGTGTTCTGAGTCACCCTGCTTTGTCTCTTCCCCCATGTTCTGTGGTTCAGGGGCACCTTTCCCTGGCTTTGGATTCACAGATCCAAAGTCTTGCTTCTTCTACTTAAATTTTTGCTTGATCTTCGCGGCATAGCGATATGCCATGCCAAGCGAGGTAATGTCGAGGAACTTCATTTCCTAGAGAATGTGTTTTTGTAGATAGCTGCGGTACTTGAGCACAAAATGTCTCTCTGAATATTTGATACGCAACTTTGTGTGTAGGGTATGGAACAAATTCGTCAGTCCCTTTGATGCCGCAGTGTGTTCCATTGGATGTACTTGTCCTCATAGCTCCCCACGGGGTAATATTTTTCCTTGATGTCATCTCAAAACGAATTCCAAGCGAGTGCGGCCGAGAACAGAGAGGGTTCCCTCCCGTCCTTTTTCTCACAGTAGGTTTCCCACCAGTCTTTGACATGGGGGGCGGCTTTGAGGAGTGAAAAAATAAGATTTTCTCGGTCGGAGAAATCATGGACCAAGAGATACCCTTCTAGAAAATTCAACCATCTATCTACAGTGTCTGCATCTATCTGGCCTTCAAATATAGGAATTTCAAAGTTTACATGTACCTTGAAGGGAGTGGCGCCACTAGAGTGGTTGTTGGTTGCAGATGTGTCGTAGGTGGGCAATCGTTGAAGGATCTGAGAAAAAATATCCATAATCACATTCCTTTGTTTCTCGACGGCCTCCTCAAGCAATATTTATCTTTTTTTTCTTCCACCATGGGAGGTCGTCAGGTTTTGTGAGGCTAGTCCTGCAATGGTTCAACCATATCGATCCCTAACTCCTTATACCCTGACCTCGTTGGGGACATGCAAAGAAAAATAGAGAAAGAGCAGACCGCTCTGATACCACTGAATTGGATTTATGCAGGAACACAATAAAATATATAAATAGACATAATCAAAGATATGCAGTGGAAATAATACTTCATTTCATTAATATCAAATAACATAAATATGCTTACAGACATAATGGAAATAAACTAGCTAGGGAATTGGTAGCTTATCTCTGAGAAGAGATGTGGTGGCTACAGGCCTCTAAAATGTGTTACAATGAGGCTCAAGGGCCTATTTATTATTGAGAAACAATGAAAAACCCTAAACATCCAAAAACCTAACCCTAGGAGATGAAGTGCAAAACTATGGGCCCCGTTTGGGTAAATTGGTGTTTCAACTTCCCGGAGACGTAACTTTTGCATATGATATTCGTTTAACGTGCACCATACCTCATTATAAATATCTATCCAAGGACTACAGCGTTTTATGTAAGTAACATCAGTCCATGGACTCATGTTGCTTCCGTTTTTCCCAAAAAAACATCGTTTCGGGCCTCAAAACGACTCTGGAAGTTCAGGACCTAAAAAAATGCTAAAAATAGTAAGTTGTACTGAAACTGAAAAATTGAAGGAACTATGGTGTGGGTCCAAATGGAATAGGTGGGTGGCCACCAATATCCACCTGGATCATAAATGCACTAGCCATGAGAATGACTTCAACAAACAATAGAAAAAAGGGTAACCCGTCCTCTATGCAAAGGAAAACTCATGCTACATGATGAAACTCATCTGACGAGAACCACAAAACTTTTCCTTCTTCTCTACCTCGAACTTATCCCTTGTGACAGTGAACTTATCTAACCAGAACAAGAACATTCGACTCTCTTCTTTAAAGGATTCATCCTACTAATGAATGGCAGCCTTATCTCTTAAAAATATGCTTGGAAACTCAACCCTCTCTTCCATGAAACTTGACCCATACTTAGGTTAGTAGCTCAGTCTATCAAAGATATAGGAAAAACTCAATATTAGAAACTAAAACTAACTGTTAAAATTGTTACCTCCTTTATATTCCTCAAATCTTGTTATCCAATGAAGCAAAATGATGAAATCTAAGTGATTCCGCTCTCTAAACTAGCAATATCCAAGTAGGGTTTCCAAAACCCTAGACTCTTCTCCAATATCTCTTCACAATTTCCTTTTCCCAAATGGAAAAATGTTAGAATGAGGAGAGACTCCTCATTTTCCCTCTTTTATAACTCATTTACCACTTTTTTCCATATTTTTACCCTTTTACTTTATTAAAGTCACTTTAGTAATTTTCTGACTTTATGAATTAAAAGTGACTTTTCATTAGCCTAGGACTTGTCCCCATTTTCACTAATTTAGTTTTTCTAATGTTTTTTCCTAAACGTATCATGTTCCCTTGGTTTATTTTTTCTGCCTTAACCTATAGGAACTTTATTAGGCTAACATAACTCCCACTTATGCTTCCTAAGTGGTTGGGAAAATTACAATAAAAAAATATATTATTATTTACTCCTCACACTCCATACATCTACTTAGTTTTAAGTTATCATTATAGGAGTCTTAGTTACGATAACATCAATCATGAAAATAATAAAAAAATGGTGGCTAATATAATTAGGGAAATACAATGCTAGACAAAGATACCAAAAAAATATTATGAACTATATCCATCAAAGGTTTACAGAAAACGAATTTTAAAATGCTTTGAAGCATCTAAATGATCATACATATGTTGGTAACTTAGTTAACATTGCTTTTTTTTAATTTTAGATATTGAGGAACATATGAAAATGTCATTTTACAAAGTGAAAAAAAAAAAATCACACGTATTTAAAAATGAATTAGCAAGCTATCAATGAGTTGATGAGGAACCACAAAATAAGAATTAAGGTTCATGAATAATTTTGACATTTTTTTATGAAAAAAGATAAGACATAATTCATCTAAGTAATCAAAATAAAAATTTCATTACTAAAGTTAAAGATTGAAGTGAAAAGAAATACAAATTCTGAAGATCAACAAAGAGACATTTACTAACTCATTTGATTTAATAATGATTAAAAGAACAAGAAATAAACTATGGAAAAAGAGACCTTTACAAGACTATTAGAAATTAAATTATAAGGGTTGTTAGTAATGAATTTTTATCAAATGAGCCCATCAAGGGTAGAGAAAACAGTGACAGACCGTTTTGTTAAGGCACGTTGTGGTGTGAAGATCACTGGTTCAAAACTCCATGGAAAAAAAATCCATCCATGCTAAGATTTGGTGTGGCCCAGGCCAGGTATGATCCTCGGGTGATTTTGATGACTTAGATACCCCTAGGTTGTTTCTAGTAAAGCCACAGGTTAGTCGTTCCAGTCATCTAAGGACTAACATAAACTAGCAAACAATATTCTTTTTATCAAATGACAAATAAATATAATTGTCACACAAAGAGCTTCCAAAAATTCAAACCAAGAAAAAACATTCAATTAGGGCACTTTATCATCACCCTAATCACAAATGTCATTCTCACACATCTTTTCACTTATTAATCCCTCGATACATTAAGAGAGTTCTCATGATGTTGAATATTATGAAGGCATCAACTAGTGAAGGTTTTCAAGTCAAATATCTCAAATGTAGTATTGATTATATTGCATTCCATATGGCCTATCTCATTAATATTGTAGTTTGTTTGAAATTTCATTTTTCATGGTCACACCATATCGTCAACCTCATTTTTAAACTAAGGAAAAATTTTGATCCAAATTACTATAGGGCTATTATCAATGGGCACACCTTTGCTAAGATTATATTATGATCCTAAACATATGGTTTCAAAACATTTATTAAGAAACAAACGCATAGATAACGGTCACATAGATTTCAAGATACACTAAGAAAGGATTGACCACATCCCTTCACTTTGTGCTATTATTGAAGAGGTTATAGAGCATTTATCCAAATCCTTATGTTATTTTCTGGATTTTGTAAGGCTTTTGATCTTGTCCCAAGGGAATCATTGTTTCAAATATTGTTTGATATTAGTGTCTCTAAGTCTCTCGGCATGCTATATGGAAGTTTTGAGGCACTTATAGGATGGCATCACACATCATAAGGACTTTTTGACTTCATTTTCTTCATGTTAGTTTTCGTAGCATCGGATGGTGTTATAGACTTGACAGTTGTTAGAGAGGCTAAGAACCACTAGGACTCCAAAACCCAAAAAAGGTTTCAGGAAAATCCACCTAGAAATACCTTGATTATGTTAATTAATTAGTATTTAAATTTTTCCTAAGTTTCACTTAGGGAAAATTATTAATTATAAATAATTAATTGAGGAAGGTAGATTTCTCTAGAAACTCACACGGATTGACTAGTAAATAATCTCAACCATTGATTATGTTTTAATCTTGGTCGTTGGAGTCCCACAATAATATTGTAAGAATAATTCGATGGGTAGATGGAGGAACACACTTGAGATCGATTTCCTTGGGAAATTCGAATTTCCAAAGAGAAGCGGTATTCTACCAGAAGGGTTCAAGCCAGAGAGAGGACACAGAGACAAAGAGGGGCAGAAGTAATGAGTCCAGAGGAAGTTTTCCAATTATAGAGAGTCAGAAGGAGGAGGCCGAGATTTTATCTAGGAAGCAACACAGGGAGTGTGTAGCTGCTTCAAAAGAGAAATTTTATTCAGTTGAAGAGGAAGAAGTTTTCAATTCCAAAGCACGGGAAAATTTTCCAGAGGGTCAGAGAAGCATTTTCCCAATCTACAGCATGCAGGATGGCTAGATTAGCAGATGTTCCAGGAAGTGTGTGTGGAATAAAATGCTAGGGTGATTTTGACCATGTGCAAACCACTTGGATGACTATCTTTTTAGAGGTTAGATAATGTCAGGATTTCTCAAAGTGAGGGTAAAATCCCTCAGCAAATTTTTGCCAATATTTCTCTTGGATATAATTTTCAATTTGGTGAATTTTATTGTACTCAGAATTTTCTCATTATTTCTTAGTAATAAAAATCCTTAGTTACACCTTAACAATATTTTCATGCTTGTCTTTTTTCCTCATAGGATACATGCCCCTAGTGATATTATTGTGGGATGAGAAATATACCCCCATTTCTTCCCTTGTTATTTAGAGGAGAATGCATCCATGAGCCTCTCAAAGAAAATTTGACATTGCATCTTGGAAGCCTCTTCGCTTCTTCAATGCATCGTCATTTCTATTGAGTACAACATAAACACCTGAAACTATCACCTACCCGCTAAACAAGAGATCAATAGGGCTATTGGAGAGGACATATATCCAAATTATATTAAAGCCACTTGGATTTCTTCCCCTTCAAGTATTGGCCTTAAGATTGCCTTATATTGTTAGCACTTTATGCAATTTAAACACAACCTTATCATCCTCCTCTACTATACCTGATGTCATTGGCCACATAGACTAATAATATTTCCCAATCAGTTGAAAATTTTCTCTCACCAAAATATGGTCAAATATAATCATTATATCCAAATAATGGAGATGTTTTTTTAGTTGTGTCACTTACAAGGAATTAAATATGATCATGTCATCTTCTAATGTATGAGATTTGAGGGAGATATTATTTTCTATGGCATGAATCTAGAGGTTCCATTACTAATTATACTTTTCTATATTGATCTAAAGTGTGTAGCTCTCTTCATAAGCAAGATTTTTTCTTATAGATAGGTCTCATGATATTTATCTAAACCCTACCCCGTCAAGTGATTACCTTATTTTTATAGTCTATTTCCATGACTAGAGGCACTAAGTACCCTATAATCTCCCCATCCTTGGACACATGATACTATTTCTGTTAGAAAATAGACGTCCTCTCAATGACTGGTCGAATAGTCCACTTTCACAAGGAAATAAAAGTGTGCCAAATCTCAACACATGTATGCCTTCTAGCTCAAGTTAGATACCTAGAGACCCATTATTGAACTCTTCTCTTCAGTGTCTTATAATCACTGTCAAATTTCGAAAATATAACAATGGGATTCAATCCTATCTTGTAATGTACTAAAATAATATATTGAATCCTTCCAAAAATTTGCGGAAACAAAACATGATTGCACAAGCACATATAAGCAAGAGAAAGAAACAATCAATCGCACAACACAAGATGTATCTGAAGAAAGAAATTGTTCAAAACCCTCTATATCTATATTTCATATGGCCAAGATCATGAAACAATACAATGTTATTCCTCCACTGAGAAACTTCTTGCACTCTGTTGATTCTCTCACTCCGATCCTGCTCGAAACTGGATTGCAATATAAGCAAAATCGGTCAAGTATTTAACCTTTTTCTTGCCCCTCCCTAGCCTGCCTTTCTTGCGCATTCTTGGGCTAATTGAGCCCTTATTAATTTGGAAAATACTCAATAATGATTTCGCAATCCTTCAAGGCCTTCTTGATGACCTCGTGCATGAACTGTACAATTTTCTAATAGTACAACTGATAGTTATCTTCCCTTTAACCTAAAACTCAACTGGGTCTTCCTTAGAACTAACATGCAACAACTATTTATAGTGAATTATCAGTTAACTAATTTATCATTTCATGTGAATTAAATCTAATTTAATTCACTTGTCCTCTCACTAGCTCATCTCTCAGTTACAACTAGTTAAACTGATTTTTAACTCAATTTCTTGAGTTAACTTATTACAACTCACAAATAATTCAACTAGGGGTCCTAAAAAGTAGGAGATCCCTTTGCATGCATCCTCATATACCTATAACTCAAATTTCCTAATATAATTAAGTCTTCCTAACTCAGTTAACTAATACAAGTTGTCATGAGATGAAATTACAATCTTTCTTTCAATTTAATTAAGGGAAAATTAAATCAAAAGCCTCGTATGGTAGCCATTTTTGGGTGCCATTTTCTGGATTTCATTTCTGGATGCCAATTTCATTATTTCTTGTTGTAAATTTCAACACTCCCTCTCAAAAAGAAAGGAATTCAATCTATCCTAAGCTAGTACCTTTAGAATTTTCTACATGCAACACTTTGCCAGTGTTGTTTTCTCCTGCAACTCTTGAAACTGAATAGCCTCGAAAAAAATTTGAATCATTATAATGCATTTTTCATCAAAGTCTCTGATCTACTACTAGTTACTGCACTTTCTAATGAAATCTCTGTTTTGCTGCTAATTTTTCATTTGTGTCCTCTACACTACTTCCATCCCCTATATGCGCTCCAGTATCTAACATCTGTCCCTCTAATTTTTGTCTTCCTCGCATCTGACTGCATCAATCTAATTGACACTTTCTGCTACTATTGTATTGTGGGCTCCTCGTAGCCATGTTTGATCCATGAGCCACGCCATCTCAATGTAACTTGCCCAATTTCTTCTCTTGGTATTATATCTACACATCACCCCACCTCTCACCTGGAGATATGGTTTCATGTGCCCCCTCTGCCCATCTAGCTCAAAATTTCCCCCACCTGGATGTCTCTAATTGATTGGACGCTTCCACTCAGTCTCCTCTCTACTTCTCCAATTTTGGTTGCTCCAAAACTTTCTGAGACTGCTTCTGAGATTGCATGTTTAGAGGTAATTTTTGCTCCCTCTCAAGCACTAAGTCACTAATCTTTAATTTGCTCCTCAAATATTTACATGCATCCTCTAGCTCGACAGCATACGGGTTCTTAACTCTTACATCGATCTGTTTCACCCGTCCCGTGGTGATGTGTCTAAGGAACACCTTTCCTTTTCTAAATATGACATCATAACCACGTCTTCCAATACCGCTATGGAAACAAGTTTCTTCCTTAGTCCCGGAATATACAAAACATCTGTTAGCCTGAGAGGGGAGCCAGACTCCCTTTGAAAGGTAATTGTACCTATGTCGGTCACATTATACCTCTTCTCATCTCCAAAATCTATGTTCTATTGGAGGTCCTTCTCCTCCAAGTCACTCAAGAGATATCTATTCCCCGTCATATAGAATGAGGCATCGTTGTATAGATACCACATGAATCCCATTACAGTGTTGGCCATGCATGCAATGAGAGTAAAATCAAGCTCAAACTGTGAAGCTTAACCCGTTGCAACTACAAGCTCCTTCTTGCTTTACTTCTTCTGTGGACAATTTGAGGCCATTAGGGGAATTTTGAGGTCTAAAATGGGCCTCATAAAGAAATAATAAAATAATATCTAAACTCATAAAATAATATTTAAGAATTTGAAATTCACCTTTTGCACCAAAATCCATGTAACCATGATTAAATTCAATGCAAAAGTTGTACCAAAATAAAATTGATGTGACTATAAATAAGAATGAGCTTTTAAAAAAAAAGTCATTATCATTGCACAACTAATGCATTTGTCCTTTGTATAACTTAAAATAAAATATAAATATAAATTCATAAATTCTTAATTATAGAATATACAATTAATTAAAAATTATCTTATTTAAATTATATAATAACATGTAATTAATATACTATATAAAAATAATATAATATAATAGATGCAAATATTGTTTTATGTATTAATTTTATATTACATATTGATTTGATTTGATTTAAAACCTAAGAAGAAATAACATCTAATATAAAAATGAATATAATATATATTCTATAACATTTAGATTATTTTTCGGTATATTATATATACTAATATATAATATTAATAGGATAATAATGAAATGATGAGTTTTATTTAAAATTAAAGAAAAAAAAAGTATTGAAATAAATTTATTTTATACTTATAAGTATAATATAAGATTTATATACATTAAAATTTAGTAATTTTTTGCCCCAAACTATGTTGATCCTAATATATTTTTTTTCAACATACAAAACTAATATACCTTTTTTCATCCTACAAAACTAAAATGTTTTTTTCTTTAATTTTAATATATTTGTATTGATATTAATATTATAATGATATTATTTATAGATTTGATTTATCTTAAAATTACAAAGTTACATTTTTATTTATTTTGATTTCATATGTATAGATATTAACTTATAATTAATTTGAAATTGTAATATTAAATAAAATGAGATGAATAAATAAATTAAAAATAAATATAGGAAAATATAAAAATATAATATTTATTGAAAAGTGTGTAAATACATGAAGATTGTGTAGGGATATGCATTATTTCTTTTAAAAAATATGAAATGACAATAAATAATTTTTTATTCAAAAAATGTGAAATGACATTTATTATAAGTACTTTACTTTATGACTTTAAAAATACTTAGAGTACTACCATGGTTAACCATGAGTTTTTATCCACCATTGAGAATGTGACAAGTAAGCACCTTTAACTCAAATAATGCCACCTCAACCATTAGGGATGATGTCATCCCCTAAAATGTGATTGGTTCTCAGAAAGTGAATTTTGATTGTACATTTTCCTTAGGAAGCCCATTTTAAACCTCAAAATTCCCCTAATGATTATGCTTGTGCTCGTGACAGTGAAAACACCTAATATTGGATAGTCTCTCTTTCCCTATTTGCCTAGGTATTTCTTTCCCTTTCCCACCAATGAAAAATATTCTTATTTTTCTTTTCTGAAGGTCTCGTCTCTGGTGCTCCGCCTTATCTCTTCTATTACCAAGTGGGACCACAAATGCTCCCAGTCTGGTAACTTATCCCTCCCATCCACAAAGTCTTGGTAACTATGTTAGCTCTTGGAAAGACCTAGAAGAGATAGGCTCACCAAATCATCTTGGGCTATTGTCACACCAACACTTCCAAGCTCTTCTCGACATTGAGTGAACTCCATCAAGTATGTTGGTATCGTCTCACCCTCCTCCATCTTAATCTTTCTAAGCTTGTCTTTAAATGCCAACTTCATGTGGTCGTCGTTATTCTGAAACAGATTTGTTAAGGCCTTCCATGTAGCATATGGAGCCGCCTTCCCATGGAGACTCAAGGAAATATGATCTCTAACTCCCTATAACAATATCATTCTCTCCTTTTCTACCTTATTTTTCCATGCGTCAATATTTTGAGAATTTATTGTTTCGGGCTTGGGAATATCAGTATATATGAATTCCTTCAACCTATTGTCCTCCAACACTTCCTCCATCATGTCCTTCCATGCTATGTAATTTGAATTTCCCTTAAGAGCATATTTGAGAATCAAGCAATTGAAAGACATCTTGATCTATTGTTGGATCATGAAGAATAAATTTGCAAATTTGAACCTATTCAAGACAAATCTCTATTGTTTTCTTCTATTGTGATTTTGGGCACTCTGATACCATTTAGGAAATATAAAAATGGGATTCAATCCAATCCTTTAATGTACTAAAACAGGATATTTAATCCTTCCTACAATTTGCGGAAACAAAACACGATCACACAATCACATATAAGCAAGAGAAAGAAACAATCAATCACACAACACAAGATGTATCTGGGAAAATAAACTGCTCAAAACCCCTCTATCTCTATATTTCATATGGCCAAGATCATGAAATAATACAATGGTATTCCTCCACGAGAAGGGGTCTACATCGTCGACTATCTCACCAATCCTGCTCGAAAGTGGCTTGCAATCTAAGAAAAATCAATCAAGTATTTAACCTTTTTCTTGCCCCCCCCCCCCCCCCAGCCTTCATTTCTTACACATTCTTGGGCTAATTGAGCCACTATTAACTAGGAAAATCCCCAATAATGATTGTGCAATCCTTTAAGGCCTTCCCTATGACCTCGTGCATGACCTGTACAATTTTCGAATAGTACAACTTGTTGGCTCCCTATGATTTGCAATATTGGCAAGAACAAACACTGCAGGGGCCACATCAGAACCACTTTGGAATCCTAGGACCTAGCCTTCCTGGATTCAAAGAGGGATCTCTCTATATAAGTGTTTATAGATGATATGTCTTTATGCTCTTGTTTTATAATATTAGGCTAGTTATGAAATTCTAAGGACTTGTTTGTTTTGGTTGATTAATTGATAGGTTGATAGATCAGTGGTGTGATTAATAGAAGGAGTGTTTCAGCTGAATAGATAGGCCATGAGAAAAAATTAATAAATTGGGATATGGAGTGATAAAAGGATTTAATTTTTCATCAAATCTGCAAGGGTTTTCATAGGGCAAGCTAACTATATCAAGTGGATCTCTTAGATTAGATTGTGATATGAAATGATAATAAATTGTGAAGGTAGCAAAGCTATAGTCAGTTAAGAATTTTCTAACTCTACTTAAAAAATAAAAGCCTTTTATGTAATTTTTTGAGGCAAACCAAAGGACAGGGCATACCATAGACTTCTTTGGCCAAACTTTAATAAGCAAACCTTTAGGACAACAATCCAGCAATCCTTGAATTACTTTCAGACAAATAAAACATTTAAGATAACAATGGGAGCAGCTAAAGAGCAAGCTAAAACTATCTTCTTTAACTCAACACTCAAAATACCTTCAAAGAAAACTTTTGAGGCAGACCAGAGGATAGGGCATACCATAGACTTCGTAGTTTAGACTCTACTAAGTATACTTCAAAGAAAGGTCTTAAAACAATATTTCAAGCTACACCAAAGGATAGGGCTTACCATAGACTTCTTTGGCTTGACTCTATTAAATTATTTCTAAGGAAACAAGCTAGGTGGAACCAGAGAGCAATTAAGAATTATCCAATCAGACCTTGCAAAGGAAAACATTAAGATAAAGAATACAGACAGAAATAGGGTGCCAAGACAGCATATCCTACTCTAAAAGCTATGTTCTTTTATCACAGAAATAGTTGACAGAATGGGAAACAGAAGCAAAACAATGACAAAGAAGGAAAAATTCACCATTAACATAGCTTAAGAATCCTGTGAACGTGCTTGTATTACTGATGATCAAAACAGTTACATTGCTCCAGTACAATAGATATTTGCAACTCAGAGCTTTCTCAAATCTAGCCTAGCAATCCTCAACTAACTTAGCAACAAAAATTAGTCAACTAACCACCAACTAACCAACACTAAAAATGAAGCTTACATGTAGTATTTATCTGCAAATGAAAAGATGATCATAAGCTAGGGTTTTAGATGTCATTTATTACAGAGTTAATTTATTTTTTACCTTTGAGACCATGCAATGCCCAAGGCAAAATATATTAAAGTGATTCACTATAATAATAATTCCTAACTTGACTTTTTGAGCTAATTTCTAGAAATGCTTGACTTTAAGGCTTTTTCAATAACTTTACAATAACTGTTGGGTAGATAAAAAATATCTCTAACTATTTGTAATAATTGTTTGATGCTTTATTGAAAGAAAACATGTTGTAAGTGGAAAAATATCCTTCTGAAGAAGTAAATGCTTGGGTTTGACCATTCGAATATGTTTCTCGGTAGATCTGCCTCTGTTTTTATCCTTTAAATTCTATTTTGGGCCTTTTAAGCTTGATTTGTCTCTTAATATGTCTGCCTCACTGTCTTTCCTTTAATTCTGCCTTTTATCTCTGATTGTTTATTAATCCTTTTGATTAACCTTTTCAACCTCTATTTTAAATTTTAATCCTTTAATATTTTTTGTCTATCTTCATCATCTTTAATTTCTGATTTTGGCTAACCCTCATGATTTGTATTTTGATCTGTGATTAGCCCTTTAATATTCATTGCTTTGTCATATTCCTTTGATTGTCTTTTCTTCTTATTGTGCCTCTATCTATGTTTTCTGTGTTAATGGTGCAAGGATACGTTCTTTTGTTGCTAGAGGGTTTTATTAATCATCAATGATCATGATTCATTTATGGTTAAGCTTGATATTTCGCCTCTAGCCCTTTTAAACTAAAATAAACCTCTGGATCATCATCCAGACATTGATTTAAATGTTCTTGGACCATTGGAATGCATTTTGAGCCTTTCTGCCATGAAACCTGCACAAAAAATGAACAAATTAATCTTTAAATCAAGCGAGGAAGGCTTTCTGCATTTACAGGTTTTTCGGGCTTTGGAGCATTTGTAGAGGCAGAGAATGGTGGATCGGGGCTTGGTTCCAGAGGCGGAAACCTGTGGGAAGTTCAAATGGAGGAAGCGGTATGAATTTGGGCGAGAGGAGAGAAAGCGGTTTTTAGGAGCATGAAAGGTGGTTTTTGCGCGATGGAAGGGGCAGTAATGGTTTTGATGTATCGAGTATGATTCCATACAGAAAACGACATGTGGCATGGTAAAACCGGCCATTTCTCAAGTTCTAAAATCGTTAACCTCGGTGCATATAACATTGCTATATGTGATCAGGGTCATCAGATCTGAGGGAATGAGATCGACGGTGGTTGGGTGATGTGGGGGCGGCAGTAGAATGAAGAAGTGGGGTCTGGGTGCCATATGACGTGACGGTATTTGTCGTGTAGCGCGGGGGTTTGAAATATACGCGAGGGTACAGGAAAAACATTAAAGCGAGGGCTTATGCAACTAGGCGGGGTTAGGGTTATTTGGGCATGGGGCTAAAAATAGAAAGGAGCTCGGGTTAATAAAACAAAAGCGTCGGGTTTTCATATTAAAAACAGAGTTTAAAATAAAACAAAAAGGGTCTCGAAAGTTTAATATTTAGACTTAAAAAAATGTAAAAATCAAATTTTTACATTGTTTTAGTGTATATAAGGAAAAATGGTGAAGGGAGGGTTCTGAAGGGTTTTTTAGAGAGGAAATTGGGTTTTTAGTGGAGGAAATGAGTGAATGAGACTTTTAGATAGGGAGAGAGGAATGAAAATGAGATAAACAAACCCAAAATGAGTCTTTTAAGAGCAGGAAGGTATTTTGAGAAAGTAGAGATGAAATATAGTGAAAAATACTTATTAAATATAATGAAGGTAGTGAGATTTCTAAAGATAGTTGATAGGAAAGGAATTATATCTTTTGTTGTTTGTGGAAAAACCATAGTCACCTAGTGAATTCTGTAGAATCTAGGAGGATAACACAACTGATGGTTATCTTCCCTTTAACCTCAAACTCAACTAGGTCTTCCTTAGAACTAACATGCAATAGCTATTATAGTGAATTATCAGTTAACCGATTGATCACTGCATGTGAATTAAATCTAATTTAATTCACTGGACCTCTCACTAGCTCATCTCCTAGTTAGAACTAGTTAAACTGAATTTTAAATCACTTTCTTGTGTTAACTAATTACAACTCACAAATAACTCAACCAGGGGTCCTAAAATGTAGGAGATCCCTTTGCATGCAACCTCTAATACCTCTAACTCATATTTCCTAAGCTAACTAAGTCTTCCTAACTCATTTAACTAATACAAGTTGTCAAGAGATGAAATTACAATTTTTCTTTCAATTTAATTAAGGGAAAATTAAATCAAAATCCTCATATGGTAGCCATTTCTGGGTGCCATTTTCTGGATTTCATTTTTGGATGCCAATTTCAATGTTTCTTGTTGCAAATTTAAACATCAAACTCCTCCTAGGAACTCCCAACATTTGGCACTCCCTAGAGGGAATTATCAAGTGTTGCATTGGTACTTTCACAATGATTAACACAAATGAAGAATACTTCTACATCCCCTTATACATGTCCTTACAATATACCTAGTGATAAGTGGTGGTTCATTTAATAGGAATGGGATAATATTCGCATTAGTAGATGTGCATGACAACATCAACAATATGGCAAGGGGGAGGTGAAAGTTATTGATGCACTTCAAGAAAGTTTACTAAATGGTTTCCAAATATTTAGACATGTGTCACATATTGGAAACTTTCAAACGGTGAAAAAAAAATATCTAGGAAACTAGAAAATCATAATGATCAACTTGGCTTTCACCAAATTCGTTGAATGGATTATGAAAAGAAAATTCAGTGAATGAATGGAGGAGAAATAGTTAAAGGAAATTTTTCAAGTCAAAGCACTCCATGATATACCATTACCTCAAGCTAAGATACATTATAGAGAATATTATGGAAAACAAGAAAGAAGAACTTGAAGTTGCAGTATGGACCTTTAAAAGGCCTTCGACTCTGTCCCAAGAGAAAAATTATGGGATAAGTTGGTGAAAATAGGAATTTGAAGCAAATGAAGGGAAATGATACACAAGTTATATTTGAAAATTGTTGATTTTTCAAGTACAATAGATATAAGTACTAATTTCTGAAATATTAATAATTACTTCTGATGATGTAGATATATTTTAACACTTTCAATTTATCATTAAGAAATTACACTTCATAAATTCAACCATAAATGCACAAGGATAATATATATCACAATGCACAAAGAGAACACAATATTTACATGGGGAAAACCCACTTAGGGGGAAAACCAAGCAACCTTTTCCTTAGATCAATTCTGCAGTTAGACAAGAGAGACACCTAATTATGATAGTCAATATGATGGTCAAATTGACCTACAATGTTATGGTCAAAATTATTCAATCAACCCTATTTTCAATTCAATCTTCTACCCAATAACCTCAACCCTCCTTGATCTACCTAGGCTAAAATTCGGCCTCCCGCAATCATTTAAACCTTTGCCCTGATGCCTAACACATTCTATGTACCTGCATCGACCCTACCACCGAGAAATTGCTGCCCGTAATTTCAACCGCTCTTTAACATACCCAAACGTTACACGTTAATTCAAGGATAGAGAGATGAATTCATCCTTCTTTGTTCTTCTTCTTCTTCGCTTCTATGCCCATAATATATCTTCTTGTGTGAGACATCAAATGCTACCTTGTGGATGAGGTTGAGTGCCTTATATATAGCATTCTTCTTAGCCAAATGGGTGTCTCTTAATTGCGGCTAACTTGACTTGAAGGAGGGCCAACTTGACAAATTTGGAGCAAAAAAATTAAAATTCAAAATTTTCTCTTTTCAAACCAACATGAAGAACATGTCTTACATTAATATTTTCAAGAAATAGTCAAACAAAATAACATGAAGAACATGTCTTACATTTTTGTTATATATTTCATGGGATAAAATATAAATTATGAATACTGGTCGTAGCTACGATATTCAACACTCCCTATTATCTAGGGATGTATTCATAATGGTTATCTAGATGTCTGCATGTTGAAAATTTTCTCTAAGAAAAGTTTATAATAATTCATCATCAATATCAATATCATCTAGTTACCATAATCTGGTCAACAAATGTGACACATGGTAAATCATCAACATCGTCATCATTCAATTACCATAATATAGTCAACAACTATGACACATGGTAAATCATCCTTAGCTTCAACTAGTCACTATGATTCTGGTCAGTGCCTTTGACCCATTATATATGTACTAATCTTGGTTCACCATCATCCTAGTTAATCTCTTTGACTCATGGTGAAACCCCAGGGACACTCAATCCATTTGAGTAATATGGTCCCAAATCTAAAGGATGCACTCTATTCCATGATGATAAATGAGCTAACTCTACCTATCTCAAGAGTAATATGAGCTTCATATTGAAAGGAGCCCACTCAAATAAGTGATCTTGGGCCTCTAGGACTGTTCTTTCTAATCTGGTCAATATACTTGACACTGGAAGAAATATTTTCCTCTACTAGACCATTCTCCCTACTGGTAAATGTAGTTGACACAGGAAGAATGTATGTCCTTGATGTTATTTCATCAACACTCCCTCTCACTGAGGGAGGCAATCTCAACAATTCCAAGAGTGTCCCTGAAGTATACAAATTTCACTCTAGACAGAGGATTTGTAATAATATCAACTATCTTCTCATCAGTAGATATTTTTTGGAGCTTGATTGCTCATTCTGAACCATGTCACGAATGAAGTGGTACTTGATATTGACGTGCTTTGACTTGTCATGAAAAATTGGATTCTCGATAAGCTTCATACAACTTTGATTGTCACAATATATCGCAGTCGGTTCTAGCACCTAAGTAGATAGTCCTGTGAGTAAATTTTGGATCCAAACTGCTTCACAACTCGCTAAAATGGCTATAATATACTCTGCCTCGGAAATTTTGAGTGTAACATATGTATGTTTTGTAATATTACTTTTTCGGGATTTTTTGCAATATGGTCCTCAAGGACACTGTATAAGGGAGGCAGTGTAAAAATAAGCTGAAGGGGGCTTGGATCCCCTTTTTAACTCACCAAAAACTTTTCTTCCAGAAGTTGAGCTCAAATAAATGACTCTAGTTGGGTTATTCAGATCTCCCCAAACTAGATCCCGTAAAGAATGCTCAAAGAGAGAGCTTACAGCAATATATGAACACAATCATTAAACTCTGCAAATCTGAATGAAATATAAGATAAAATATATTACAGCCATAATGTACATTAATATATCAGCAACAATGTACAGAAATATCATGAGGAATAAACCCCTCATGTAATGGGAATCAACCTCCAAATATTAACACATGAAATACAAGAGATGCAGCAACTGCATAAAATGCCGGAAAGCAGTGACAGCGCTGTCTCTAGGAGTGTAGCTACTTATATTGGTGTGAATACATGAAATATTACTGAAATATACAAGAAATGCCAAAGAATAGAAGAATGGGCTCCAATACAAGATTTCTAGCCAATCTAGGAGAGATTGCTAGAAATGCCGGAAAATGTAAAATGTGACAAATAAGTTGTCACTGCAACTGAACCAAAATGAGAATGAGGCTATGGCAGATATTAAATACTCATGCCCTCATCTGATAATGTTCTCAAGCAAAGGTCTGATCCCTTTCACTCAAAAACACTCCTCCTGACAAGCTCCAATGGCTCTCCCAGCAACTGCCTACGTAAAATAATACAGTTTCTACCCAAGACTATGCTGTAAGAGATGGTGAGTGATTGGACGGGTGCCAAAGATCTGAAATGAAGCCCAGGAGTCTCCTCTACTGCTCCTCCAAAGAATATGCAAGATCTCCACTGAAGAACAAACCAAAGATTGACTTTATGAGTTCCTTTGTTGTTGCTCCCAGCAACACAACATTTTTTGCCCAACAAAATAACACTTTAGCTGCAGAGATAAGCTTGGCCAAATCCCAGAATGAGGAAATGAAGCTCAAACCCTCTCATTCCTTGAGGATGAGGAAGGGATTCCTAACCGAGAACACCCTTGGGTTCAAGAACACTACAACCCTGCTAAACAGCCTGGGGATGCAAGTATTTGCTGACCCTACGGAAATGGTAAGCTAATGCATAATGAAAATGGTCTGCCATCTCTTCCTTATAAATCAATTGAACTCTTCTCACCATGGGTCTCATTCACACTTGCCTCTATCTCATGCAATTGGAGTCTCCACTAAAACTGCGTTGTCTAAGAAGGTTCAATGTATCTAGACAGTTTTAGTTGACTTGGTCAAAATGACTATATCAAGCATGATCCAATCTTGTTCAAACCATGTGGTGCTCAATTCAGCTGCTTTATTATTCCTCCTTTCACACAAGGAGTTTTATTTCTCCATCTAAAGGGGTTAAGGTGTCTCTTTACCCATTTTATTCAAAAAAATGAAAATATGCAAACTATAATGTTCCTTTTAGCTTGAGGCTAAAAATTGGGAACATTACAGTCCTCCCCTCCCACATGTTGCTTGTCCTCAAGAACCTGCATAGAGAGACAAAATTCCTCCCCCTCTTCTTGTGGCCTCCACATCAATAGACCCCACCATAGCTCATCAAGGTATGCAATAAATCTGTCCTCCATGTATCCCTCCAAGTGTGTAAAACCAAAGTATACATCATGAGATAATAGAAGGTGCAAGTGGAAATCTCCCTATGGTTCAATGGCCTCCTCAAGGTAGGAGTGATGAAAAACATGGGAATTCTTATTCCCAGTGAGTGACTCCTTCACCCATGCAATCATCCAAATGAAATGAGTCATCCTAAGTAGCTCAACAAAGCAGTCCTCAACCTCGGATCTATGCAAAATTTTGGGGTTGAATGGAGAGTTTATATTTTCCCATCCAAGTAGTTTCTCCCTCCATTTATGATAAGTGTGAGGGGGTTGTTGATATTGGGCTGAAATGTCATGGCCTCTACAATTGGCCCAATCCTCCCCACAAGATGAATCAACCATGAAGTGCCTCCTCCAATAACGCATTTTCTCCCAATAGCTCCTCCTACATGGAGAGAAAAGTAGTGACATGGAAATCATGGTGTGCCCATTGTTTCTCCTGAAACATACAACATGTGAAAATGGGAGAATCATACTCCCAATGGGCATCTCCATCTCCAAGCCCACTCTCCAAACAAAGCCTCCCATGAGTATACAAACATCATCAACATATGGAAGCAAAATATAATGAAAACAAGCTACCACATAGCAACCGGAGAGTGAATCATAGTTCCACATGAGGAACCAGCGCAGTGCACCCTTGGCCTGCATCAAAATATAAATCAACAAGTGCTTTTCCGGCCACTTTTTTGCTACCACAAACATCTCATAAGATGAAAATATGAAAGTACAAATTGGTGCCAATGGTGCACACCAAGAAGCATGTGTCTTCCCCCACAAACCATCATGAAAATAGCCACTCCCATTGTTGCAATGGGCCACAAGTACATCATAATAAGGAGCATAAGGAGATGTGATCATCCTTAGCTCATAAAGCTGCTCATATAATGTAAATAAAGTTAAACCAAAATGAAAACATATACCTTCTTTACCATGTACTCCGGTCCTTGAGCTAAAATGGCTCATCTGAATGCTCTCCCTCACCTCCAATGAGTAGGTAAATGGTTGTGCCAACCTCTCCAAAATCATCCAGGCTATGCATCTTTCCATATGCTTATATAGATCATATTGAATGCCCTCCCAAATGAACTCCTCTAGCAAATAAAAGTATGCATCCAAGTGCATAGCTAGGAAGTCCTCATGAGCTGCATGTAATAGTTTCTTCTTGAGACTAGAAGCCCTAGTCAAGAAGACTCTATCATAATAATATATGACCACATCATCCACCATGTACCTGTCATCTCTATCTGGGTCATCCAAAATCATGCATGCACCTAGATCCTAGGAGTACTCTACCAAAAGTTGAGACCTCCAACACAGATCAATCCTCCTCATAGACAGCGTTGGTAATCTGCAATGTGATGCTCCCCTCACATTGTTGCCTGCTACTTTGACATCCCCCATGCCAAATTCATCCTCCAAAATTCTTCCATGCCCATCATGCAGCTGCTCATGCTCAAAGAGTGATGGTGTCCTTTGGAATTTGGCCTCCCATGAGAAGCTGTCATCCCCAAAGAATCTCCCAAGCTAGACCAAAGCAAGCATGAGTGGCCTACATCCACTCCTATGTATGAAAGATTCCTCCCTCAAAGGAAGTATCCTCTTCCTCTCCAAATCTGTGGAGCAGTCATCCTGCATCATGAAGATGTAATCCTCCATCCCTGCAGCAAACTCTGTCAGCACAGTATAACTGATGAGAGTGGGTGATACTGAAAATGAGAGAGTGTCTCCCTCCTCCTTGGGTTTACCCCAAACTCTCTGCGTTGTGTTGGACTCCTCCAATGTTTTCACCTCTCCGGAATCCAAGAGTGGCGAATCAAGTGACAAGATGCCCCTCATCAACTCTAGATCAGGTGGCCTCCTAGGTGGAATGCCTCCATATAGTGAGACATCAAGTTCAGAAGTGGACTGTATGTATGAGTGGACTGATTTTTCCCTCTCTTCACTACGTTATACAGCCTCCTTCTCTTGTGAAAAAACTCTCCGAGACAGATAAGGGTGTATCATCCCTTGATGTTGATCCTTCTCTTCTTCCTCCATCTCAAAATCCCCAAATACTGTTGCATATGGCTCCGAAATTGTGCCTTGGTCCCCACATGTGAAATCATTTGGAACTCCTTTTAAAGACACAAGGGCTCCTCTAATGGAAGCAAAGGCTCCCTTTTCACCTCCATGTGGTGATGGATCTCCTCCTAGTGTGACAGCGTTGTTGGTTCTCTTGTGCTCATCCCCTCCATCAATCAATGAGAATACCTCATCATCAAGGAGAGACCCTAGATCTTGGTCATCTCTGGAAGGAAGTACCTCCATGTCTTCACAAATGGAAGAGGGCCCTTCATACAATAGGGATATTTCCCTTGGAAAGCCATCATACATGTTTTCATCCCCTTCAAAAGTAAGCAATGGAGTTGGTTTTATGGTTCCACCCAATGCATGCAAAGTGTTTGAAGTTATGATACATGATGATTCACATTGACTTCCATCATAATTCTTCACCAAACCCTTAGTGAATTAATCATATGCATTTGCATGACAATATGAAACAGAATTTTCAAACCAACAATCATGAGCCATACCTTTGAGTTGCAGCGCTGCTGCTCCAATGGCCTCACCTTCTTCCTCCATTATCCCTGTAGTGCAAGTGGGAAAAGAACTACGTTGTGGATATACATGTGTGGCTGAATGTCCACACCCATCATGATAGTAGCTAGGGCTTTCTTCATCTTCAAACCCTCTCATAAACTTTCTGCACTTTTCCCTTTCTATCTCCTTGAGATATTCTATGATGCCTTCCATATTTTGAAAAAGGAGTAGGGAGATTTCCTCTTCCATCATTCCTCTTTTCGTATTTTCTATGTACATCTCCTCTTCTAAGTGATGATTTTCTCCTTATAGTAGCATATTATCTTGGGCTGCACAAGATGAGCCAAGATTGATGCTCTGATACCACTGTAATATTCCTTTTTCGGGAATTTTTGCAATATGGTCCAAAAGGATGATATATAAGGGAGGCAGTGTAAAAATAAGCTGAAAGGGAGTCTCCTCTGCTGCTCCTCCAAAGAATATGCAAGATCTCCACTGAATAACAAACCAAATATTGACTCTATGAGTTCCTTTCTTGCTATTCCCAGCAACACAACATTTTTTGCCCAACAAAATAACGATGTAGCTGCAGAGATAAGCTTGGAAAAATGCTGGAATGAGGAATGAAGCTCAAACCCTCTCCTTCCTTGAAGATGAGGAAGGGATTCCCGACCAGGAACACCCTTGGGTTCAAGAACACTACAACCCTACTAAACATCTCGGGGATGCAAGTCTTTGCAAACCCTACGGAAGTGATAAGTTAATGCATAATGAAAATGGGTTGCCATCTCCTCCTTACAAAGAAAATGAATTCTTCTCACCATGGGTCCCATTCACACTTGCCTCTAGCTCATGCAAGTGGAGCCTCCACTAAAACTGTGTTGTCCAAGAAGGTTCAATGTATCTAGATAATACCAAATGACTAGATCAAGCATGATCCAATCCTGTTCACACCATGTGGTGCTCAATTCAGTTGCTTTATTATTCCTCCTTTCACACAAGGAGTGTCATTTCTCCATATAAAGGGGTTAAGGTGTCTCCTTACCCATTTTATTCAACAAAATGAAAATATGCAAACTATAATGTTCCTTTTAGCTTGAGGCTAAAAATTGGGAACATTGCATGTTTTCTACTCATCCAAGAAATCACGTGGACCCTAACTTGAAGCAACTTCTAGCTGTAATTTTTTAGTATTCCACACCCCCTACCCAATTTGAATTTATATATCCGTGCAACCATACATCACTATTTGATAAAAAACTGAAGCCATAATTGTTGGAGAGGTAAATCCCCTCTGCGGACAGAGGCAATCCCTACTAGCCCAGATCAGGTCCAGCAACAATCAGACACGCAATGACGTAGGTCTCTAGTTACAAAATGACAAAACATAACAAGTTTCCTACCTCAGGTCCTATGCAATGGGAGTCGAAGAAATGATGACGCATCGCGTCCTCCGCTTTGGAAGATCACGATCCTTCCGCTTAACACGTCCAAACACCTGCACACATGCAAATAAACACAACGATACACAGCATAGAATCTAAATATTGTAACCATACATCAGTCAGAGAGGATGTAATTCATTGCATCAAAGACAAAGAAACATGAATGAAACCATAATCAAAGTCGCTTATCATTAATAATAACAAAAGAAAGATACAACCCAAAGCTCTGATGCTAGATCTTCCTTCATTGGGGCTGAAAACGGAGCACGTCTCAATGAAGCTCGTTGGGAATGGGACAAAGCTCCCTCTCTTCGGCTTGACTCTCAAAGGCTGTTTGGCGATAGTCTCCTTGCTATAATTTCAGCTCTTCTCTAGTGCTATTAGTACTACTCCCAAGAATAGCTTGGTAAGGGAAAATGGCAAGCTTATATAGATGGTGGAAGGGGAGTTGGGATCCCTAGAATTGTGGGATTGGCCCTATCCTCAAGGAAGCTTCCATGATAGGTGTAAAACCAATTCCCATACATGGAGATCCGGAGCCAAACCTCCCAACTCATTTTAGAGACTCGTTCAGGAGTTTGTTGAAATCAAACTTCTGCCATTTATTTTTTTTAAACAATCCTTATTAAGCTTGGCACAAGCAATACACTGGGATAGAGCGCCATTTGGCGCGCCCTCTTTGGTGGATTTTCCCCATTGGCGCGAGGGTTGAAATGGATAGTCACGCCAAGGCTAAAAGATCATTTTTTAGGGTTTTTCAAAGGAAACTTTCTTCAGAGGAATGATTCTCCTTGTAAAGGGGGATGCCATGAAAGTGGTTTCAGGTTATGTCACTGCACACAGGTCATGGAAAAGGCCCTCCAATGTGCAAGACGGGGGATTGCAAGGAAGGTGAAAAATTACTGTGTAACAGATGCCCCCTAAAGCATGAGGCCCGAGAGAGAGAGAGGGGTGAAATGATTTATGAGAACGTTCCCAACTGAAAACACTGCAGTCGGAAACCTGCGTAGCCAAATACAACTAATATCTCAAATACATGATACATGGTATAGGCGCAGCCATCCATAACAGAGTATACAATAATCAGGATCCAAGGTATGGACGCAGCCATCCAGAAAGGATCAATAAGCAGACTCAGGTATGGTCGCAGCCATCCAATCAATGATTCATGTAACCAATCATGATAATCCACAAAATCCGCAGCCTAGAATTCATCAGACAAAACCTAGGGTCTTGTGCTCCATCTCGACCCGCAAAGAGTACAAGTCCTAGCATGTGAATATGTGAGTTGAAGTTGAACATGCAAGGACATCGTCTGATTACCAGCCAATGATGAAAGACGTTAACAGACGCGAGAGGAACCACTAATAATGACGATGGCCCTCGAGGTACTATAGGTACAATCCACGGAATGTGAACAGTGAGCTGGCGTCGAACACCCGTAGAATCATTCGATCGAAGGCCAATGATGAAAACCTTGTGTCGAATGCGAATAACCTGCCATTGAGGCATGCAGGCTCCAAGGTACCTGAAGAGAGTCTCTAGATCAGCTTCCTAGATAATGAGCTGAAGTCAAAAGGAAGTGACCTTGATCGAAGGTGGGACATAGTGTTTCCCACATCATCGATGCGAGACAGAGGAACATAATGTTTGTGAATCAGGATCAGTAGAGAATCAGAGGAGGGTTGAAAACTACAGAGGTCAACTTCTCTTGAACATATCGGCGGCACGACACTGGATTTGGCAGTATTTGACATCAAAACATCTGAGGTCATGATGAGTGGTCAAAAAGGATAACCCAAACCCATGGAAGCAAGCAGAAAACGAGATGAGATGTCCCCAACCCGACACAAATGCAGACAAGTGCCATGTTCAAGAGCAACATACTGCTGACACAATGATGATACTGGTTTCATTTTTCCCCACCATTTCTAGTGAGTACCCCAATTATTTTTGAGAACAAGCTTGAAGGGGATAGAATATGCTTGTGATATAAGTTTTTCCTTCGGACAAATCCAACCTAGTACATTTAACGAGCCCTAGGAAGAAGGAACTCGAGTATCGTCATTACGACAGAATCCGATGTCATTAGGTTTTAACGAGTCTGACAAAGGAACAAATTGGCGTCTTTTCATATTTAGAGAGTTTGAAAAGACAGCGGAAAAGTAAACTCCAACAGTCCCATTTCATAGATAGTTCCTCAGATCCGAAAAGGTAGAAAACTATGTCTGAGAAAACCTCCTAGTCGCGATAGGCTAGGGTATTCCTTTTTCGTAAATAATCTATCCCAGCCCGAAAAAGGGGTAAATGTATACTAGGTAGATGTCCTTTCGCAGCCAATTTAACGAGATCAAAACGAAAAGTGACTCAGCAATATTTTCATGTTTAGAGAGTCAGAAAAGAGCTGAAAGATGACTCCAGTGGTGACTTTTTCGTGTTTTTACCAAGTCCGAAAAAGTATAAAATACAACTTGTATCGTCATCCTAGTCGTGTGAAAACTCGTTGCTGCACAAGAAAGCAAGCGTAAAACCCATTTTTCGACAAAATATAATTAAATAATGGAAAAATAAGCTTCAAAACCTAATTTGATCTTGAAAAGTTATAAATATGCCAAAAATAGTAAAAACATATTTACTTTTACTTTTTACCTCTTGTGGAGAGCAACAGTGAGTTTTTCCTGTGCGAACTTGCGACGACGATTGTGGACAATCCAGTACATCATTTCAGTTCTCGTTTTTTCTAGGTAAGAGGCGCTTCCCTTAGCCATGTTTTAATCCATTTTTTATAGAATTCCACTGTGATTTTGGATCTCTGAGGGGATATTTGCAAATTTAGGGCTCTCCCAATTGGCACGGGTATTTGGCACGGACCCGCGCCAATTGGCTCCTTTTTGCAAAGGGGTCGCGCCATTTGGCGTGACTGTCAACAAAACAGTTGTGCCAATGGCGCACCCTAATTTTCCGCTCAATTTTTACAAAAAAAGAAGCAATAAACGGCATTTTTGAGAGTTCAAGGGATCTAATGAAGAGTTTGTGACCATTTTGGTGCAGTTACACAGTCACAATGGTGATCGAATGGAAAGAAAGGGAGCATAGTGAAGAAGATGAAATGGCAATGGAGAACGAGGCATGTATGAATGCTCTTCGTGATTGCGGCTTAAAAAAGTTCTTCTTAATACCATGTCTCAGGGCACAACCTGAATTGCTGCAGTACTTAATCAGTATTTGGGACAAGAACGAAGAGAAGTTTAGGCTTCAAGACCAATTGTTGGAGCTAGAAGTATCTGATGTTTACTTCATAACTGGATTGCCTCGGAGAGGTCCAGCCCCGATCATGATAGGTACTAGGCCCTCGGGGGAGAAAATGTCAATGGTGATGGAAAGAGTGTGCCCAAGGACACAGACAAGATCAGGAAGAGGGAAAGTTGATATCCATACAGTTCCCGATCTAGCACTCAAGGTGGTGCTCCATACCATTACGCGGGTTGTGGGGTCACAGGCGCCGCATGAGGCCACTAAAACACAGCTCCTCCTAGCATCAGAATGCATGAACCTGACATTACTCGATTGGGCCACTGCCGTAACAATGAACATCAAACGGCAGTTGATGAAGTGTAAGAAGGAAAAATTGAAGTAGTTTGGGTACGGATCTATCTTGGTATCGTTCATCCTCGAACGGTTACCAATCTTCCAGGGCCAGGGGCCGATAGTTTCCAAGCCACCATTGAGGGAGCCACGGATGGCTCGGATTGCTAAAGACTAGTCTGGCGATCAGAGTTTGATTGTAAGGTTGGATTTTGAACTTGTTGTATTACAGCTTAACAGGGTTTATACCATTAGAAATCCGGTGTTATTACGGTTATTTTTGAGAGTTCGTCTCTTGGAACGTGAGTTTGATTACATTGAATATCAGCATATTCCAAGACGTTTAAATACATTAGCAGATTCAATTGCTTCTAGTGTGATAAATAGACATTTGCAATAATTAAAAGCAGTAAAACAAAAAACATTCATTCATGTACGCAGATAGCCGTCAAAATAGTGATATATATATCATAGGAGTGTGTTCAAAAAATATACATCGTCTTCGATCATAGGTTGGAAACACCTTATGATCGGCAAAAATGGTAACACAAAAGTACAAAATGAGTCTACATGATCATCTCATCACTGATGATGATCTCGATAGGAAACAACTGCTCGAGCCACCCTGCATAGGAACCTCCTGAAAGGTCCTGGGACTCCAATCACATATCTTTGAAGCCTGAAGGGAATATCATCTATACTCGTCTCTGGTATGTCTAGAGTCAAGTGCTCTAGATGATGTTCCAAATCAGTCAAAATTTCTATTGATTGGCCTGCTGGGGCTGGTGCGGGCGCAACTGGTTGCCTCCTCTCGAAAGGTTGGAGATGAGCTGGACGTTGTGGACCCACATCTGTATTTGAAAAACTTTTGGTTATTAGTTTTCTAAGACGATAAAAAATTAAAAAATTTAGAACTTAGCAAACGTTGAAAAATGTTTTACCTGAATCGTCCCACTGTTCCCCTGCAGGGAGAGACATCTCTCTATCTCCGCGGAAATCTGTCCCTGCATATGGAAAATCCTCTATCGTAAAAATTTGGCGATCCAGCCAATGAAAATATGAAGCAGGGAATCGTACAATCTCAGTGCCCTCGATAGCATGACGAGCCATCAGCGCGGACCAGCGAACCATTCTTGGTTCTCGAAGTCGACCGGCATCAACTGAAATACTCTATGGAGCTAACTGAGGGACCCTCTCCAAAGAAAAAGAAACGACAATGGAACCATATCCAAAGTTTTTTAGTTTCCCGGTTTTTGCTCTGGTAAGTTGGCCTTTTATATTTGCCAACACAGCTTCGCACCAGTTGAAGATGGTGCCACGAAAACAGTCCACAGCAATGCGCATTTGGGAACCATTAGCTACATGAAGCGCGGCGCTCCCACATAGTTTGGTAACAGTGAATGCTATAACTTTCAGTTCAGGACGGATGATATGTTTTATGTCAATCCGTTTGTCCCGAGGATCTCACGTTTACACTTCACAAAATTAGCTGAAGACTAGCGACAAGCCCGTCACCCGGCCTAGTCCCAAACAAAGATACATGTTCGCCTCTTGGACAAACCACTGTAAGTATATATCCTCACACCTAATGTAGCGGCCACCAATGAAGAAGCACTGGTCCTCCACATGCCATCTGTCTACCAACCATGTTAAGAGTTCCACTTGTGCCCTCATGCCAGAGATGGCCCAGAATTTGTATAAGCAGCATGCTTTTAATGCCCTTTGTGTGGGCAAATGGAGTATTGCAGCTTCATCCACTTCCTCATGTTCCCTTTCTCGCCAAATAAGCATCTTGTTAATCCTGCAACACAAAATAAGGCATATTAGCATGATTTCATTTGAAAACTTTTGGCAGAAATTTGAGAAAACTATGCTTGAATTTTAACCGCGCGGGTACTGCACCCGCCCTTTGTAAACAGAGCGTAGCTCCGCACGAAAGGTGTGTGCCGGGTGCGGCACCCCCGATTTTTTCCCGTTCAGAAAAAATCGGGGTCCGCAGGCAACCTGTGTCCCGCCTGCGGACCCCGCGGGCGCATTTTTTGACCTATTTTTGTCCTAAAAAATCAAACTAAAGCCTAAAAATGAATTTTAAACGGATGAAAAGCAAGATAAGGAGGTCGTGGATTACCTGGGGCTGACGATTTTCGATTCCAACGGTTGAATTTTCCAGAATCTTCACGGGAACTTTTTATCCAAAAGCTTTTTACTTTTCACTCTGCAACTAAACGGTAAAAATGAAATAGAAAAAGTCCTTTTTATAAGTTTTTTCGAATGAATGAATTATAAATTTATTTATTTTTCACTTTAAAAGGGATATTTTTGAAAGCATTTTTATTTATCTTAAACAGGTATGTGTAATGTTTTGATTTTTTGTGCAGAAACAAGATTTTTCAGGTGAAATGATCGTTTTTCAACAAAGAGCATACTTTTATCACTTTTTCGGACTCTTTCAAAAATTTTACGAAAAAGCGAAACCTTGGAGTCCTCTTTTAAGCCCTTTTCATACTCTCTAAATATGAAAAGATTGTCGAGTACTTGAATATTCGAACTCGTTAAATTAAATGAACAGTCGTCCCTTCAGTATAAGTTTACCCCTTTTACGGACTGAAATGGACTATTTACGAAAAAGGTATACGTTGACTAAATACGGTCAATAGAGTTCTCTCCCGCATTATTTTATCCTTTTTCTGGCTCGAGAGACTAAATTTACGAAAAAGAACACCCATGGAGTTTTCTTAAGTTTTTCTTCTGACTCCCTAAAACTGAAAAACACCGAGTTTCTCCTATACTGGACTCGTTAAAACTTAACAGTAAAGGACCTGTTTAATTTTCAACAGGAACGAACCACTCCTTCTTAGGGTTCAAATTTTAAACTAAGTTGGACTCACCCGAAGGGTGAGCTTATAACCAAGAAAATGTTATCCTCCTCAAGCTTGTCAAAAATAAAGAGGTACTTGCCAGAAATGGTGGGGGAAAAGAGAGAAAAATGAGCATGTTTGTTGTATTTTAAAATTGTCCGAAAACTCAGTCGACCACTCTTGGACACGACACTTATATTCACCAGGGTTGGGAAATCCTTTGCCTAACAGTTAATCAAACCACATTGAAAATTTTCAGCCGGTTTCTGGGTATTAGCTTTGGGTCAATTGTCACCAAGCCATCTGCAGTGTCGTTATGTGTCCAAGAGAACAGTTCAAATAAAACCATTCATCTGCAAAATATCTGTCATCCATCTTTTGACCATCCCTGAGTCAGTCCTTGCCAATATATTTTCAAAACTTGATCTATGATTTCGTGTTGTGGGCTTGCCTATGACAGATCACTTTCTATCGACATCAGCACATTATCTAGGAAGATGATCCAGAAATCGTTAGTACCTTGAAATCTGCATGCCTCAATGGCAGGTTTCTCGCTTTCGACGACAGGTTGCATCATTGACCTTCGATCGAATGACTCCGTGACATGTTCGACTTCAGCTCATTCATTCACATTTCATGGATTGTACTGAGTACTTTGAGAGCCATTGACATTACTGGTGGTTTCTCTCACACTTGTTAACAGTTCACATCATTGACTGGTAATCAAGTGGTTTCTACCATGTTCGACTTCAATACATTCATTCACATGGATAGAATCGTACTGGTTCGAGATACGGAAATCAAGACCCTGGATTCATAGGGAGCCATCCAGTTACAGGAATTTGCATTAAATTATTAACTATCATACAAGAGACTTTTGATAAAACGTATGGTCGCGTCCATATAGTGTCTACATATATTTGTACTATGATGTATTCAAAATCATTCCCGTATCGTAACTCTTTCAGCTTAGTTTATATTTAGTTTTTATCCAGTATGGGAATGCCTACCTCGTTGATGACATATACATGTATATATTTTGCATTGAATAAGCGGCTGGTGTACCGACTAGGTGTCCAAGGATGATCTTGAAATGATAGCACGCACTCTTCATATATGACAGACTATAGCTTCATCTATTATACTCTTGCACTTTAGGGGGCAATTTGTCGACATTCTGCTGACCGTATGAGCTCATTATTACTCATACTTCCTCCTTTTGCAAGTCTAATATACCAGCTCCTCATATCAAGCTTCAAAATCAGAAGAAAATCCTTAAAATCCCCTAAAGAATTGGTATCGCACTTTCTCTATGCATTCCCTGCGGTCCCGCACCTAAATCTCAGCCTGCATGCGGAACAATACCACACTTTCTTTGTGTAATGGGTGCGGACCTCTGTAAAACATAAAAAGGCGAGAAAATGAAGATTAAAAGTGAATTCCAGGTGAATTCTAGAAGATTCTAGATGGGAATTTTCGGGAATGGATACGCTTTGAGAAGGTTCATGCATCCCTCACTTGATGGAGCTAACCCCTTGATGTAAGGAGCTTATCCCTTTGAAGGAGGATTCTATCCCTTCATATTTGGAACAAGAAACCTCCTCTTTTCCACTATAAAAAGAGGCCTTGAGTAGCCTCAAAGAGAGTTCAAGCTTATGAGATTTGAAGTTAAATGTTGTTGAGATTCAGACTTAGTTAACTAAGACTTTCTGTGAGGTTAAATCACTCATCTCCATTTGTCTTGGTTCAAAGAGTGCAATGCTTGTCAAAGTAGAGGAGATTCCTGCTTCGGACCCCGGGAGGACCTGCACAACATCAAGGCACAGGTTGTAAAGGTTTTCTATCTTTAAAGTTAATACAAATATACTCATTTCTCTCATTAAACTGACAATTTGTGGTTTATTTCATAAATTCCTTGATCATTATGATAAGCATGATTTATGATAATGTCTATACAGGTGCTGCTTAATCTTTTTCCTTGTTTGTGATTGCAGATATACGAAGGACGTTCTTTCAGTGCACGGGAAGGACTTCAACAAAATCAAGTAAGCAAGCAAAGCGTTGGATATAAGGTAGGCCTTGCACCCGTATAGTGTTTTTATAAATTGTATATGCTTAGAGAGAGATTAGTATAATTGGCTGTTTGTTGCTAGTTACCTTTTGTACTAGAGAGATCGGTCTTGTCCGCAAGACGGATTAATCTACACAACAAAATGGCGACTCCACTGGGGAAGAACTTTTGTTTGTTCTTGGTTCTCTTTGATTTTTGACTTGAGAAAAGGTTTATTTTTCTGATTTTTGATTGATTCACATCTGTCTGGGTGCTTTAAATTTTTTCTGTTTTTGAAAATTTAGAAGTATTTTGGTTTTTTCTATCATTTTTGCTAGGACCGCACTCTGCATAACTGTTACAGTGCAGGCAGTTTCGCACGTTCTTTATAGAATACAGTGCGGGACCGCACCTGTTAACACTGCTTACATGCGGACCCTGTAAAAATTTTGAAAAATCTCTAGGTTTCTTTTTCTGGTTAATTTTTTAGATCTTTGGTTTCTGCCCAGACTGGTTATTGTGTCTATCAAGAATTCATTGTTTATGAACTCCAACAGTGTCAGTGTTTTGAATGATTTTCTAGAAGTTTTGCCGATTGGATTATTTTTCCTGTTTGGTCTTTGTAGTGATTCAAATTTTTGACAATCTGTAGTATCTCAGATCACACAAGATCTCTTTTTGTCTATTGAATCCGACCTCATTGTGAAAACATCCTAGTTTGAGAAATTAAGCCTTTTTGATTTCTTTGCAAATCTTCGAAAAGAACTTGTTTGAAAAGTTTTGAATTTCATTTATTCTTTGAGTGTTTTGGAAAACATATTTTGAGTGTTTTTGATCTGTTTGATAGATTCTTATTTTGCTGAATAACTAAGAGAAACATTCATAAAAAAAAACTCTAAAAAGCTTTTACTCAATTTAGATTAGTTTTTTAAGATTAGTCTTCATAGTTTTGAATAGTTTTAATTTTTGTAGATTTCTTTCGAAAGAGAATTGTTTTGTAGCTTCTTGTTTGGAAAAGAAAATAGTTTTTCTTGTGAGCTTTGATAGTTTAACGAAAGACAAAATAGTTTCTTTCACTTAGTTTTCATGTTTGAAGAAGAAATTTGAAAGTTGCATTCTCTAACTCTTCTTTAGATAGAAAATTCATTGAAAGAAAAAAGAATTGAATATCATCATAGGTGCATTTTAGTGTTTTTGGAGGTCGAGTCTTCACATCATACAAAGTTTCATTTCCGCGCCCATTTGACTTAAGAAATAGCTCTTAAAAGTAACGCTTAAATAAAATTCATCTAGTAATCTTTTTATTTTTAGGGCTCTCATCACCAACATAGCTTAGGCTAGTATCTTGGAGTAGGGAGTAATTAACTCTCCAAGGTAGATAAAACAAACAAGTAGATATATCTTGCAGTAGGAAGAATTCCAGTTGTTGCATGTATGCTCTGGGAAGCTCCTCTTAAAGGAGTTAAGCACGAGATCATATCTGAACCAGTGGGGTAATCAATCCTTCCTCATTGGGAACGATATAAGATATACACGTATTAAAAACGGTAAACCTCGGATAGACCATTGTCGAGGAGCCAGGGGTCACTTGTCGGTAAACCTTGGATTCTGTTCAAGGAGCCTTCAAGGGGATTGAGCTTTGTTACTCTGCCCTTGCGTGTGTGTCGGATCGTAGACTGTTCCCCCAGGTATATTTGTTTCAGTTGGTAACCTTAGAGGCCATAATCTTTAGGATTCTTTCCTAAGGTGACGGGGGAGGGAAGATCCCACTGTACCTGGAACAGACGTCGACTAGACTCACTTGGACTCTCTGGGGGGTTCTCTTCACTCGAGATGGTTATGTGAAGAAACTTGTGCCAGTCTGTTTCATTAAGCAGGTTGTCGGGGTAACTGTTCCAACCGCCCTTTTCGTGTTAAACTCTACTAAGTTGGATTTCATCACCAACTAGTGATTTTAGTACGGAAAGTTACTTGTTTGTGTGTGGTTTGAACTCTTAGATTTTTTAAGCGTATGATTCAATTGTTTGTTTCTTAGAGACTTTAGGTGTTTTCATTGAAATTTTTCTTTGTTTGTGTGTGATTAGTTAATTTTTCATCGTGGCGGAATTGCCAAGACAATCCCGGAGAATACAAGGGAAACCCCCTGAATTTACACCAGGTCATTTAGAAGGGCTTCGGGCTCTGGTACCACACGGTAGCCGTAGAATTAGATCAACAGAAGCTGAAAGCTCTGCTATTGTGATACATCCCGATCATCAAATTCCCTCAACAGAATATATTCAAGAACCGATTTCAGTTTCTGAAGTCACTGAAAATATTTCTCCTACAGGAGAATTATCTGACGAACCTGAAATCTCTGAGCCTGAAACTGAATCTTCTGTGTTAGAAACATCTTCAGGATTTATCTCACCAACTTCTAGCGATCTAGGTTCACCAAGGGTTAGAAATATCATTACTGAAAATCTTCCTTCTGGACTAATTTCTATAGAAGAACTTACTAATCCAGACGAAGACATATCTCTTCCCAACTCTCCTCAATCGTTAAATCTTAGGGAGCGTGAATCCATTTTCTACAGCCCTATTCGAACTAATCCCTGGTATCTTTCTTTAACTGATTTTTTAGAGAATCCGGGTCTTACTTTTTATCCACCTCGAGCTCCATTCCATCCTACACCCAGAGGTTACTATCCGTCATCTATTATGGCGGGAGAGTCGTCCATGTTTTCGCAAATGCCTGAATCTTTTTTACATGGTGGTCCTTCTGTTCCTGCGGGATATCAGTCTTTGTCTGGTACTTTCTCAGGAGCAACTCCTCAACCTATCGAAAATGTGTTATCATCTGGTCTTGGTGGACTTAAAATTGAAACGTCGAGCGCAGAGCAAGTTTTTATGATGTCTGGTAATATTCCTAATCCTCAAGCTCAAGGCAGTCAGTTTCCTTCTGGGGGTCAACCTCAGGGAATTCAGTTACCACTTGGGGGGCAACCTCAGGGTGGGCAATTACCGCCCGGGGGGCAACCCCAAGGTAGTCAGTTACCACCCGGGGCTCAACCTCAAGGTAGCTTTTTCCCAGGACAAACTGTGGATCAATATTATTTTGGGGGGCAGCCCCAAGGACAGTACATACCTCAAGGTTACCAACCCCAAGGACAGTACATTCCTCAAGGTCAACCCCAAACTCAATATGCTCCTCAGGGTCCTCAACAACCCCAGCTTCAGTACGTGCCTCAAGGTTATCAACCTCAAGGGCAGTACCCAATACAAGGATACCAACAGCTTTCTGGTCAACCATCTATTCAAGGAACCGGAACTTTACCTTATTATCAACCCTACGTTCAACCAGGTTTTGGTCCTTACGTTCAACCTTCTACGGGACAGTACCCCGGAATGGTGGTGTGGGATCTGTCCCAATATCAACAGCCTTTGCAGCCTAATGTGCAGTTACCTTATCAACCTGGTCAGCCAATGGTTTCTGGTTCAATTCAGCAGCCTGGTCAGCCAGCTATTCAAACTCCTGCACCTAGTTCAGTTCAGCAGGCTGGGCCTAGTACACCTCAGAATCCGCCCCAAACTGCTGTAACTGCTGCAACGTCTGTTCAACTTGTTACACCTATTTCTGGAGTGTCTGTAGCCCCGAGTTCAGCTATCCCTGTATCCGGGCAAATCCCTCAGGTCTCTGTACCTCAGTCAGGGCCTACAACTCAGACTACAGTTCAGATGCCTGCAGGACAATCCGGTACAAGTACAGTTGTTACGAGTCAACCTCAGTTTACTTATCAACCATACCAAGGACAGCCGCAATACGGTCCCTATGTTCAGAATCCGAGCTACCAGCCATACCCTGGTTATACTTATCAACAACCTCAGTATGGTCCGATTCATCCTGGTTATCCGCGAGGTTATACAATACCCAATGCTAATCCAATTCCTAGTTATCCCGGGTATCCGCCTCCTGGATCTGCTTTGGCTTCTCAAGGTTTTCGTGACCCTAACCGTCAATTACCGTTCATTGCAACTTTGGATTTACCAGATTTGACGCGCCTTACTAATGATCCTATTTTCTATTATCAGAACTGGCCGTCAATGCCTCATAAGTTGCCCAGTGACATACCAAAATTTGAAGGTAAGTCAGGAGAGGATCCATCAAATCATGTGATGACTTATCACCTGTGGTGTGCATCTAATTCTATTGTTGATGATTCGATTCGCTTACGTCTTTTCCAAAGGACACTCATAGGTCTTGCAGCCAAATGGTACATTGAGTTGCCACGAGGCTCGTTTCATAATTTCAGTCAGTTAGCAACGTATTTCTTAACTCATTTCCAGTTGCCTGTCAGATACGACAATGGCACAGAATTATTAACCTCACTAAAACAATCTACGTCCACGTATATTTCTGATCATATTCATGAGTGGCGACGTAGACGACGATTGGTGAAGGTTTATATTCCGGATCAAATTTTGGCAGAGTGGTTTGTAAAATCATTACTGCCTAAGATCACTGCAGATGTAGCTAAGGCTGGTGTTGTTACTGAAGAGCAAGTAATTGCTCAGGCTCAGTACCTAGACCTCGTTTATACGCAGTCAGGTACTTTACATGAAAAAATTCCGGATTTACCCAAACAAGGTCAAATTGCTGCTCCTCCTTCAGGGTCTCATGCCGCTGACGGTATGATTGGTACGGTTAGTTCAAAAAGTAAGAAGAAATCTTCAAAGAATTCTTCTCCAATCATAACTTTACCTGATTCCCCGAAGGGAGAATCCTCTCAAGAAGTTTCTGCCGATATTCATGTCGTTTAAACATCTACGGCAAAATCAAAAACCGGTGGTAAAAAGAAAGGGAGGAATAAAAACAAGAAAAATTCGAAAGAGAAATCAGATAGAGAAGAATCCAATGATGAGAAACGTAAACCTCGTTATCCTTGCTTCATTTGTGAACAAGATCACTTCACAAAAGAATGCCCATATCGAGAAGAGGTTACGAAACTCATTAAAGGATCGCAACAACCTGCTGTCTTGAAGGATCCTTTTCCAGTTCAAGATAGCAAGATGATTGGTTCTTCCTCGACCACTTTAGAAGAGCCTATTATGATGATGTCTCATATAAGGGTTGCGACGCGATCGCAAGATTACGGTTCTAAGAATCCCATTGATGGCAAAGAAGGAGAGTCTTCCAATGCCAACGCATCAAATACAACTCCTCCTGTTTCCGGTCCGCTACAGATCGAGAAACAAAATCCAGACTTGATAATCAAGCCGCCTGCTAAAGGTGTTCTTCGTAAATCAGCTTTCAATCCACATGCGAGAGCTGCTCAGAATTACAACATTGTTGAAGATTTAGCTATTTCTCCTTCAACAATGTCGGCTTTGGAAGTGCTGCAGTCGTGTCCAGCACAGCGTAAATTGTTATTGTCTGCCATAGGAGCTGTTGATGTTCACGATTCTAACCTTATAATCTTCGATTTAGAAACTAGTACACCACGTCTTTCTCACCAAATGGCTTTCCAGATTCCAGTGTTAGTCAAAAACAGACCTATTTTTCGGACTGTGATTGATGAGGGAGCTTCAACGTGTATTATGTCGCTTCAGTGTTGGAAATCTCTTGGTTCTCCTACACTTAACCAATCTCCGACGATTCTAAAGCTTTTGATGGTCGAGGTTTTCAACCTTATGGTATTTTGCAGGATTTACCCATAGGGGTTGAAGGGAAAATTGTTAATCTAGATGTGGAGGTGGTTGATTCCCCTCTAGATTACAACCTTCTACTGGGTCGTAGTTGGTCTTATGCTATGACTGCCGTTGTCTCTTCGGTCTTTCGACTTATAAAATTTCCATATCAAGGAAGGATCGTGACAATAGATCAGTTAACTTATTTTTCGTCAGACCCAGCCTCTACAGAAACAATCCAGCATGTTGGTAAAACGACTATCTCTTATAAGGATGTTGGAGTAGGTTTGATTAAAGATTCTGGTTTACTAGGAACTTTTTCCTTTCCTCCTCCTAACATATCGTCTTCTACAGCAACTATTCATATGATTTCGTCAGACACAGTTTTGACTGATGATCCTTGGATACTACCTTCGGAATCCGAGATTGACTCATTTGATGGCGTGATGCCTTTGAGTCCATTTGAAATTGCGTACCAGACTGTACAGTCTTTTTCCAACACCTTTTCAACCAGAATTGATCCAATGAATGGGATCCAAGAGGAATCACTTTCTATTTCTAGTTCAGACGCAACGACATTTCCTGAAATTGTTCATACAGATGAGCAAATTCGTGAGTTTTTGTCTGCTGATGATTCACCATGGGAAGATCTCCATCATAGGTCTTCATTCTTACCTGAATTAGATCATTTTGAAAATGATTTCGCTTCAATCTTTACTGCTGAATATGCCAAGGAACCTCAGAATCCATTGAAAAATCCTGATTCTGAGTTAAATTTAGAAAATATATCTAGAACGGTTCCAATTGACATTTCAGTAAAACCAGGAATAATTGAAAACATTCATATAGGTGCTTGTTGTTCAGACGAAGAAATTCAGACTTATAAAGCCCTATTTCAAGAATTCCGTGACGTGTTTGCCTCGTCTTACGAAGAAATGCCAGGAATTGATCCATCGATCGTAGTACATGAAATTAAGACTTACCCGGATGCTAAACCTGTTCGTCAACGATTACGTCAAATACATCCTAGAAAAGCTGCTGCTATAAAAACTGAAGTTGAAAAATTACTTCGAGCAGGATTCATTTATCCAATTCCCTTAACGGATTGGGTATCGAATATTGTTCCCGTGACTAAAAAACAAGGAACGATAAGAGTATGTATCGATTATAGGGATATTAATCGAGCGTGTCCAAAAGACAATTATCCAACTCCCTATATCGATCAAATAATCGACGATTGTGCTGGAAGTGAACTATTCTCCTTTATGGATGGTTTTTCCGGCTACAATCAAATAAACATACTCCGTGCAGATCAACCTAAAACAGCTTTCATTTGTCCATGGGGAACATTTGCCTATTGTAAACTACCTTTTGGACTTAAGAATGCTGGAGCAACTTTTCAACGGGCCATGTCTTATGCGTTTCATGACATTAAGCACATTGTTCAACCATATCTTGATGATTTACCTGCTCATTCATCACGTAGGGCCGATCATCCCACTCATTTAAGAGCAATTTTTATGAGATGTCGGCATTATCAGATAAGGTTGAATCCGCATAAATGTGTTTTCTGCGTAGAATCGGGTCGTTTACTGGGATTTGTTGTCTCAAAATCAGGCATTCGTGTTGATCCTTCGAAGGTCGAAGCTATTGTTAAATTGCCTCCTCCTTCGACATTGCGCCAACTCCAGAGTTTGCAGGGGAAAGCAAACTTTTTACGTAGATTTATTCAGAACTGTGCCGAGCTTGCAAAGGGTTTTACCCGGTTGTTGAAACAAGACATTCCGTTCTTTTGGGACGAGGTCGCTGATCGATCTTTTGATGCACTTAAACACGCGTTGACCCATGCACCGTTATTGCATCCTCCCAACTACAACCAGGATTACTTTCTATATCTCGCCGCTTCTCATTCCACTATTGGGATGGTGCTAGTTCAGGAGGATGAATCTCACAACGAACATGTGATTTATTATCTTAGTCGAAATTTGAATCCGACTGAAATCAAATATACACATGTGGAGAAATTGGCCTTGGCAGCTGTTCAAGCTGTCCAACGTTTTCGACATTACATATTGTTACGTAAAACCACAATAATTTCTGATTGCAACCCTATGATGTATATTTTGACCAGACAATTGCTAGGGGGCAAATATTCTAAATGGATAGTTATCCTACAAGAATTTGACTTGGAGTTTGAAAAATCCAAGGCAAAGAAATCTTTGGTTTTTGCGGAACTAATATGTGATTTTCCCTCTACTGATATTGAAACAGTGGCAGAAGAGTCCATTGTGGACGAATCTTTGTTTCTTATCAGTACGCTTGATCCATGGTATGGGGATATTATTGTATATCTCCAAACCCAATCTTTTCGGCCTGAAATTTCACAAACTCAGCGACGGAAAATACGCTTCCAATCCCAACAATATAATATCATTGGTGATACTCTTTATCGACGAGGAGCGGATTCTGTTTTCCGACGTTGTTTAACTCATGAAGAAGCTGAAAAGGTACTCAATGACTGTCATTCTGGAGCATGTGGCGGTCATATGTCCGGGTATGCCACTGCCCAAAAGATATTGCGTGCAGGTTATTTCTGGCCAACATTATTTAAAGATTGCATTTATGCGGTTCGGAAATGCCACAACTGTCAAATTTTTGATAGAAAAATGCGCGCGCCACCTGCTCCTCTTCACCCTATAATTGCCGTTGGTCCATTTGCAAAATGGGGTATCGATTTTATCACATGTAACCCTCACTCGGCCGGGGGGCATGCCTATATTATTCTCGCTGTAGATTATTTTACGAAATGGGCCGAGACGATGCCTACATATTCAGCCGACGGCAAGACTGCTGCAACATTCGTGTTCAATCACATAATTGCTAGGTTTGGTGTTCCTCAAGCTATTATTACAGATCATGGAAGTCATTTTCGGAACATCATGATGACTGAACTAACATAACAACTTGGCCTACGCCACGATAATTCCACTCCGTACTATCCACAAGCAAATGGTCTGGTTGAAGCTATTAATAAAGTTTTAGTCACCATGATTAAACGAATCATTTGTATTCACAAGACGAATTGGCATTCCATGTTATTTTCAGCGCTTTGGGCATATCGAACCTCAGTCAAAACATCAACGGGTTTCACTCCTTTTCAACTAGTTTACGGTTTAGAAGCTGTGCTACCAATTGAATGCGAAATACCGTCATTAAAATTAGCCATAGAATTACTTCCAGCGACGTCTGAAGAGGAAAAACGTTTATTGTACTTGGCCCAATTAGATGAGAATCGGCGAAGTGCTGCAATAGCAAACGAGGCTCATGTTAAAAGGATAAAAGCTCAGTATGATAGAAATGTGACCCCTCGAAATTTTTCAGAAGGAGACCTAGTTTTACTTTATGATCAAGCTAACGACAAGCTAGGAGCTGGAAAATTCTTGCCTATGTGGCATGGTCCTTACATTGTGAAACGAAAGTTAGCAAAAGGGGCCTATGAGTTAGTAGATTTTGATGGTGTCCCTTTAGATAAACCCAGAAATGGGCTTTATCTAAAGAGATATTACGCTTAAACAAGGTGTGGAGATTTTTTGTTAGTTTAAGATTTCTTTACTGTTGGTGTGTTTTAGATTAAAAAGTGTGCCTAGTTTAGAAGTGTGTTTTTCACTATGACTGCTTATCTGAGTTTTACTCTTGATATTGCAGATGTCGACGTCTCTTCAAACCTACATTGGTTTTGTTGATGGTGCTTGTCGTAGTACACGGAACATTTCTTCCGCAGCTTGGGTTATCTATTCACCCTCTGACGAGTTAGTATCCATGCATGGGGTAAGCCTTGGTCAAACAACAAATAACATTGCCGAGTATAGTGCAGTGATTGAGTTATTATCTGAGTCCATATCATTTGGAATTTGGAGTTTGATTGTAAGGTTGGATTCTGAACTTGTTGTATTACAGCTTAACAGGGTTTATACCATTAGAAATCCGGTGTTATTACGGTTATTTTTGAGAGTTCGTCTCTTGGAACGTGGGTTTGATTACATTGAATATCAGCATATTCCAAGACGTTTAAATACATTAGCAGATTCAATTGCTTCTAGTATGATAAATAGACATTTGCAATAATTAAAAGTAGTAAAACAAAAACATTCATTTATGTACGCAGATAGCCGTCAAAAATAGTGATATATATCATAGGAGTGTGTTCAAAAAATATACATCATCTTCGATCATAGGTTGGAAACACCTTATGATCGGCAAAAATGGTAACACAAAAGTACAAAAATGAGTCTACATGATCATCTCATCACTGATGATGATCTCGATAGGAAACAACTGCTCGAGCTACCCTGCATAGGAACCTCCTAAAAGGTCCTGGGACTCCAATCACATATCTTTGAAGCCTGAAGGGAATATCATCTATACTCGTCTCTGGTATGTCTAGAGTCAAGTGCTCTAGATGATGTTCCAAATCAGTCAAAATTTCTACTGATTGGCCTGCTGGGGCGGGTGCGGGCGCAACTGGTTGCCTCCTCTCGAAAGGTTGGAGATGAGCTGGACGTTGTGGACCCACATCTGTATTTAAAAAACTTTTGGTTATTAGTTTTCTAAGACGATAAAAAATTAAAAAATTTAGAACTTAGCAAACGTTGAAAAATGTTTTACCTGAATCGTCCCACTGGTCCCCTGCAGGGAGAGACATCTCTCTATCTCCGCGGAAATCTATCCCTGCATATGGAAAATCCTCTATCGTAAAAATTTGGCGATCCAGCCAATGAAAATATGAAGCAGGGAATCGTACAATCTCAGTGCCCTCGATAGCATGACGAGCCATCAGCGCGGACCAGCGAACCATTCTTGGTTCTCGAGGTCGACCGGCATCAACTGAAATACTCTGTGGAGCTAACTGAGGAATCCTCTCCAAAGCAAAAGAAACGACGATGGATCCATATCCAAAGTTTTTTAGTTTCCCGGTTTTTGCTCTGGTAAGTTGGCCTTTTATATTGGCCAACACGGCTTCGCACCAGTTGAAGATGGTGCCGCGAAAACAGTCCACTGCAACACGCATTTGGGAACCAGTAGCTACATGAAGCGCGGCGCTCCCACATAGTTTGGTAACAGTGAATGCTATAACTTTCAGTTCAGGACGGATGATATGTTTTATGTCAATCCGTTTGTCCCGAGGATTTTCCTGATCATTGCAAAATTCGAGTTGAAGACTAGCGATAGTCTGGCCACCTGGCCTAGTCCCAAACAAGGATACATGTTCGCCCCTCTTGGACAAACCAGTCAAAAAGTATATATCCTCCAGCTCAATTTCGAGCCGGTGGCCACCAATGAAGAAACACTGGTCCTCCACATGCCATCTGTCTACCAACCATGTTAAGAGTTCCACTTGTGCCCTCATGCCAGAGATGGCCCAGAATTTGTATAAGCAGCACGCTTTTAATGCCCTTTGTGTGGGCAAATGGAGTATTGCAACTTCATCCACATCCTCATGTTCCCTTTCTCGCCAAATAAGCATCTTGTTAATCCTGCAACATAAAATAAGGCATATTAGCATGATTTCATTTGAAAACTTTTGGCAGAAATTTGAGAAAACTATGCTTGAATTTTAACCGCGCGGGTATCGCACCCGCCCTTTGTAAACAGAGCGTAGCTCCGCACGCAAGGTGTGTGTCGGGTGTGGCACCCCCGATTTTTTCCAGTTCAGAAAAAATCGGGGTCCGCAGGCAACCTGTGTCTCGCCTGCGGACCCCGCGGGCGCATTTTTTGACCTATTTTTGCCCTAAAAAATCAAACTAAAGCCTAAAAACGAATTTTAAACGGATGAAAAGAAAGATAAGGAGGTTGTGGATTACCTGGGGCTGACGATTTTCGATTCCAACGGTTGAATTTTCCAGAATCTTCACGGGAACTTTTTATCCAAAAGCTTTTTACTTTTCACTCTGCAATTAAACGGTAAAAATGAAATAGAAAAAGTCCTTTTTATAAGTTTTTTCGAATGAATGAATTGTAAATTTATTTATTTTTCACTTTAAAAGGGATATTTTGAAAGCATTTTTATTTATCTTAAACAGGTATGTGTAATGTTTTGAGTTTTTGTGCAAAAACAGGATTTTTCAGGTGAAATAATCATTTTTCAACAAAGAGCATACTTTTATCACTTTTTCAGACTCTTTCAAAAATTTTACGAAAAAGCGAAACCTTGGAGTCCTCTTTAAGCCCTTTTCAGACTCTCTAAATATGAAAAGATTGCCGAGTACTTGACTATTCAAACTTGTTAAAGTAAATGAACAGTCGTCCCTTCAGTATAAGTTTACCCCTTTTACGGACTGAAATGGACTATTTACGAAAAAGGTATACGTTGACTAAATACGGTCAATAGAGGTCTCTCCCGCATTATTTTATCCTTTTTCGGGCTCGAGAGACTAAATTTACGAAAAAGAACACTCATGGAGTTTTCTTAAGTTTTTCTTCTGACTCCCTAAAACTGAAAAACACCGAATTTCTCCTATACTGGACTCGTTAAAACTTAACAGTAAAGGACCTGTTTAATTTTCAACAGGAACGAACCACTCCTTCTTAGGGTTCGAATTTTAAACTAAGTTGGACCCACCCGAAGGGTGAGCTTATAACCAAGCAAATGTTATCCTCCTCAAGCTTGTCAAAAATAAAGAGGTACTTGCCAGAAATGGTGGGGGAAAAGAGAGAAAAATGAGCATGTTTGTTGTATTTTAAAATTGTCCGAAAACTCAGTCGACCACTCTTGGACACGACACTTATATTCACCTGGGTTGGGAAATCCTTTTCTTAACAGTTAATAAAACCACATTGAAAATTTTCAGCCGGTTTCTGGGTATTAGCTTTGAGTCAATTGTCACCAAGCCATCTGCAGTGTCATTATGTGTCCGAGAGAACAGTTCAAACAAAACCATTCATCTGCAAAATATCTGTCATCCATCATTGACCATCCCTGAGTCAGTCCTTGCCAGCATATTTTCAAAACTTGATCTATGATTTCGTGTTGTGGGCTTGCCTACGACAGATCGCTTTCTATCGACATCAACACATTATCTAGGAAGTTGATCCAGAAATCGTCAGTACCTTGAAATCTGCATGCCTCAATGGCAGGTTTCTCGCTTTCGACGACAGGTTACATTAATGACCTTCGATCGAATGACTCCATGACATGTTCGACTTCAGCTCATTCATTCACATTTCATGGACTGTACTGAGTACTTTGAGAGCCATTGACATTACTGGTGGTTTCTCTCACACTTGTTAACAGTTTACATCATTGACTGGTAATCAAGTGGTTTCTACCATGTTCGACTTCAATACATTCATTCACATGGGTAGAATCGTACTGGTTCGAGATACGGAAATCAAGACCCTGGATCTAGTTTCCACCATCCAGGCTGCGAGGAATTTTGTTGTCATCTATACAGTAGACTTTTGATAAACAGATGGCTGCGTCCATACTGTGTCTACATATATTTGTACTATGATGTATTCAAAATCATTCCCGTATCAGAACGATTTCAGTTAGTTTATAGTTAGTTTTTATCTGAGTATGGGAATGCCTACCTCAGTGATGACATATACATGTATATATTTTGCATTGAATGTTTTTACAGGTACCGACTGGGGTGTCCACAGGATGATCTTTGAAATGATAAAGTACTGCACTCTTCATATATGACAGACTATAGCTTCATCTATTACAGACTTTGCACTTTAGGGGGCAATTTGTTACACTGAAAACTGTCACCTTGACATTCTGCTGACCGTATGAGCTCTTTATTACTCATACTTCCTCCTTTTGCAAGTCTAATATACTAGCTCCTCATATCAAGCTTCAAAATCAGAAGAAAATCCTTAAAATCCCCTAAAGAATTGGTATCGCACTTTCTCTATGCATTCCCTGCGGTCCCGCACCTAAATCTCAGCCTGCATGTGGAACCATACCGCACGTTCTTTGTGTAATGGGTGCGGACCTCTGTAAAACATAAAAAGGCGAGAAAATGAAGATTAAAAAGTGAATTCCAGGTGAATTCTAGAAGATTCTAGACGGGAATTTTCGGAATGGATACGCTTTGAAGCGGGTTCATGCATCCCTCTCTTAATGGAGCTAACCCCTTGATGTAAGGAGCTTATCCCTTTGAAGGAGGATTCTATCCCTTCATATTTGGAACTAGAAACCTCCTCTTTTTCACTATAAAAAGAGGCCTTGGGTAGCCTCAAAGGGAGTTCAAGCTTATGATATTTGAAGTTAAATGCTGTTGAGATTTAGACTTGAGGTATGCTTTTGATGACTATTTCAGTGGCTTTTTAATAGAATTTGTGAACCTTTTTGTATCATGAATTTGGAAAGTAATAAGGAACCATAACAAAACATGTGAGAATTGATATGCAAGACTTAGCCACTGATAATGGTTATTTTCTGTACAGGAAAAGGAGAAAACGAGGAATTTCCGTTCCAAAGGAAAGGACAAAGTCGAGATAACTGCTGTCCCTCTGAACGAGAACCGAATGCAAACAAGGCTAAATAGATTACAGCAAATCGGCTCGGAAAAGAAGGAGAAGACACCAGCTCGGCGCCAAAGAAAGGAAAGGATGAAGAATTAACAGTTTGGCGAATCCCTCAGGATCTTCGATCCTGAGGGATCGCTGCTTTATTTATCATGTTACTTGGACATCTCCGCCATCACCTTTATATAAAGGGACAACACTGTTAGCTTGATAGATAGGATACGCTTTTATGTAATTTTCTGTAAAACATCAACTTTGATTATTGAGTCTCGTTGAGAACTGGTTCAATGTATTTTTGACCGATGCATTAATAAAAGCTTGGTGATTATTTCATCTCTGCGTCTGGATTAACTTAAAGCGGTGTATCCTTGGAGGCTAAGGGCCCGGCCCCGAAGGACACTTGCTTCTGTACCATTACGACTTGACTTTTGTGTGGTTTGTTTATCATTGTTATTTGGTAATTTGATATGCTTTATAAGTTCATATTACATGCTTTGTTAAAGATTGAATCATTGAGGTTTTTTACAGATAGAATCGTGTGTTGACTCCGCATCAAGTTATTAATCCTTTCAAGAGTTAATTGCATGTTCTTACTGTTTTGTTACAGAGCTGTTATACTAAACGTTCGTGTTGTGCGCGTTTCTGATTTATCAGTACTGTTCCATAATTCATTAATAGTTATTGCTGTTCCATTAGTGTGATTTGTGTGAATTGCTTTTAGAGTGAAAGAATGTTATTTGATTGCAAAGAATGCATTTGAGTTAATAGATTAAGTTTGGTTACAACCTGCGGGACTTAGTTATTCAATTGCTGTTCCATTTTAGACTTGCTGTTCTATTTCAGAATTGTTGTTCAATCCTTTATTTGCTTTGCTATTCCAT